>CM059602.1:186255142-186360142 GCA_030412105.1 Cyclura pinguis
AAAAAGTTCTTGCCCGTCTATGACTCTCTTTACCAGGGTTTCCTGACACACTCGAAATTGTTTTTCAATTTTTTAAAAAAATATTTTTGAATATCCTTTCTTTCTTTTGAGTATTGCTACAAAGTTGCTAATCATATGATACTACCAATGTTTACTTGGATATAAATTCTACTAGGTTCAGGGGGCATGCTACCATGATTGCACACTGTGAATATTCAGCACAATCTTTGTTGGAGAATACTAACTGTAAATTACTTCATGAGGATTTGAAATTTGCATTATTTCATTTCTTTATATATGTATTTAAATTTTACTCAGCCAGGGATTATAACAATTCTTTAAGAGACACAAATATTCAAGTTAAAACTTAGAGCACTAATTTTATATAAAGCACTGAATTGCCAGGCAGTTGAAATAATTTTGCAATATTATTGCAATATTACAAGCTCAGGCTTGTGTCTTGAGCATGTTGCCAAGGACGTACTTAGAATAGTGGAAGCTTACACCTCCTCTTCAGGTTACTAATGAAGCTCAAGATTTGTCACATATCCCAGCCAACCAAGTAATACTTTTGCCAAACTTGCATATCTGTTATCAATGTTTCAAGAATCAGGTTCTATAGTTTTGTCTACTGAGTCGAAGCCATGCTTCTTTTTGTATTTGAGTAAGATCCTTGACCATTGGCTCTTTTGGGAGCTGACGGGATTTAGGGTCCAGCAATAAAGAAAGGGTCACTGGCTCCATCCCTCTGGGCTATACTGCTGTGCTACATGTATGGAATGGAAGATGCACCACTGGAAAACACCCCCACTGTACTACCAGAATGGCAAAAAGGAGATGGCTCTATCACTTTTCACTTTTGAAATGTGGTAAAAATATTGTTAACTGGTTGCATGATCGCTTTCAGACAATTCTGATGTTTACAGCAAAGTGTAATCAAAAGTTCTGAAGAAACCTAATTTGACTGGAATTATTTTATTTCTTTGTTTTATTTTATCTTCCCCCAGGAATTATGAAATGACCCTTAAAGACACTACACTGCCTTGAGGATCATTACATATTTAATTGAATGTCTGGCATGGCTGAAAAGCAGCAACATTTTCTTTTTCAGTAAACAAAAGGTCACTATAAGCAATGAGGTCTTATATATAAGATTGAGGTCTCTCTCTCTCTCTCTCTCTCTCTCTAAGGCCGTTTCCGCACGGGGTGAGGGAATCGCCCCGTGCCAGTACTTACCAGACTTCTTGGCTCCACGCTTGGGTCCAGGCTGGTCCGGAGCACTGAGTGGCTCTGCACTGCTCTGGGGACAAAAATGGCAGCGTCCAGTTGGTCAAGGCTCTCCACCAACTGCTGAAGCTCACCAGCCTAAAGCCCGCCCCCGGCAGATCGCAGGCTCGCATTGATGCGAGCCTGCAAATCTGCACCGAAGCACAGGAACGGAGTGGCATGCTCCGTACTTTTGAAAGACTTTTTTCAAGTGGTCTTTCAAAAGCACGCTGGATGACTACTTTGGGTCGTTTGGGAGCGGGCTGAGGTGCGGAACTACACTAAGTAGGTCTGACCCAGTCCGCTCCCAGGTGCAGACGTCCTCCCTGGAGGACGCTCTGCACCGTTTCTTTAAGCCCATGCGGAAAGGGCCTAAGTAAATAATATTCCAGCTTTAAATGGCATAACTTAGAAATACAAAAAATAAAATTAGAAAGCCAGTATATTGGTTTGAGTGTTGGACTAGTACCCTGGGAGACCAGAGTTCAGCCATGGAAACCCATTGGGTGACCTTGAGAAAATCGTACTCTCTCAGCCTAAGAGAAAAGGCAATGGAAAACCTTCTCTCAACAAGTCTTGCCAAGAAAACCCTGTGGTAGTTTCACCTTAGTATCACCATAAATTGGAAGTTACTTGAAGATACACAAGACAACACTATAGAAAATTATAATATTTTCCAAGTCAGAGTTTTGGTATTGCTAAATATACATATGTATCTTAATTCCCGTATCAAAGGTGACTTCATTCATTTCATTTTTGCAAAGCAGAAGACTGCATTTCCTTATATATATGGCAATACCAGTTTAATTTTAAGTAGTCCTTTTTAATCTGGCTCTAGGTTTGGGACAGTTATTATGTTCAGCCATGTGGGTGGACAATATGTGATGACAGCTAGATACACTAAATGTGTTCCTCTTGGTTCTGTTGGGCTTCTTTGCATTTTCCTATCATTGATAATGATATTCTTCTGGGTCTTCGCTGCCATGCTGGGTTAAGAATAGAGTTATGGTTTTGTGGTAGCTGCAGTCCCTCTTGGAGAGATGAGCACACATTCTTCTCTTCAATAAACTACAGATTTATATATAAATGATGAGGAATTGTTTTCTTGAACATGAAGGTTAGGAGTTCTCCAATAAAATACAGTCCAATTGTAATTGAGATAAATATGTCTCTAATAAAATTATTATATGCCTCAAGTTGGTGACAATCAGTGACTGTTACACTGGCTTGTGGGGTCTCTTGGGGTTTTCTCTTGTTCCCCCACGCTACTGTGCAGGAAACATCACTTGTCAGGAGTTTGGGAGCCGACTGCCACCAGTATGCTAGTGATGCCCTACTTATTTCTTCTTTCTATATGAATCTGAGGAAGCCATTCTGGCACTAAATCAGTCTTTGATATCAGTAATGGACTGAGTGAGGGTAAACAAACTGAAACTCAGTCCGGATGAGAGGAAAGTACCTCTTTTTCCTGGCCAGTCAACAGGTGGATCAGAGAATAGAAATTTAGCCTGTCCTGGACAGGGTTATACTCCCTCTAAAAACTGAAGGATTTCGTTTCTCTATATGTATCTATCCAGCTCTCAGGACTTGGGGGAAAGGTCTTTTGTTGGTTCCATAACCCTCATAGCTCCTTCTCTTTCAAAGTCAGAATGGCCTATGCAGCAGTGGCCATGGATCCTTACCCTGAACCTTATGAAAGAGATTGGCTGCTGGAAATCTGTTACAAGAATTACTTCCAACTGCTAGTTGAAAACTAAGTTGTTATAGTTCAGATTGTTTTGTATCTGTTTTTTATCTTTTACAGGTCTTTTGGGGATAGTGGATAGAGTCTGAGCCATTGTCTGCAGGTATAGCTATGTATTCTGGGCCATTCAGTGGACTTAGTTTTCTGTAATGGGGGAATGTAATGTTCCTTTTGACTAGCTGGGGAGTAAGAGGATCTATTGGTCCAACTTCCTGCCCCTCCTCTATGAAGAATGCTCCAATCTGGTGCAGAATGTGGTTGTAGTTAATTTTGGGGAAAACAATCTTGTGTTACTGAAACAGATGGTGTTGATTATTCAGGCTGTCACTAACTTGGAAGAAGAGTGGCGAAGATAGCCTGGGCACTTATCGTATGGTCCAGAGGTCGGCAGGGAGAACTGCACTGCCTGGACATTGTGCAGCATAAAGTCAACAGAGAGATGCATTTAACTTTTACAGCATCCAGGGATCTGCTCTGATCATCTGGAGCTCTGCAGGGTAGATGGGATGTACCTCTCCAAACAGGCAAAGACATATTCTTGTGGGATCTGCAATGTGGCCTGGTGATCATTATAGGTGCCCTGGTCCAGCCCAGGAGCTAGGTAAGAGTCCATGCTCCTTTGTATGGTGGGTAAGTGCAGCAGAGGGAAATTTGGAAATATTGCTGAGCATCCAAAGAAAATTTCTTTTGGTGTAAAAAGAGTTGAAAGTAGAGTTCTAGACTGGCATCTAGAGTTAGGCAGGGCTCAGATGCTGGGAGGGAAATAACTTCTGAGACTGGCTGAGGACCAGATCCTCTTTAAGTCAGAGGGCCTGGAGATAACTGCCATTGGATGGTCTCCTAGATTGCAATGGACCAGCTGGCCAATAATAGGCTGAAGGCATACAGCCTGCTATTAGGGTTGGGTGTCCATCCTGATAGTTAATGTAGAGAGTTGGGACTACCACTGCCTCAGCTCAGTTTCCACACTTGGTAGCCCCCATTGATGATTACGGGTTTAAATAATATATCTATATCTATATCTATATCTATATCTATATCTATCTATATCTATATCTATATCTATATATAAACCCGGTGACCCTAGTTCACCCCATCTCATATACCTGGTCTTTTTATTTCTGTGGTTGTATAATAAAGGAATGGAGCAGAATACCAATATGAAGGCAAAAGGCCTTCTTGAGAAGAAAACTTGAAGATGATATTAGATAGTCTTAAAAAAAATATCTGGGATTGGGAATAGGAGCTAACATAGTTAATCAAGTTAAAGAGCTGTATCTTCCAAAGAGTAAGATAAAACGCCCATTATTCACAATACTCAAATTACCAGGTAGGTACAGTGAGCTAGAACATTTAACTCTTGTCATGGCCAATTTAGCTGCTGCTTTTAGAAAGCTAAAGAGCAGTGAAAGATTTCAGGGATGCTTGAAAGACTAACATATGGATCATGTATACATCAGATTTCATATTTCTTCAAATAAAACAATGCACTTCTTAATTAACCACTACCGTTTCAAATTCCCCACATTTTCCAAAGTTAATTCGCAATTTGTATTTTGATATAAATCCCAACTGGAAAGGTGTATTTTAAGAGAAAACGTGTTGAAAATATATATTAAATACAACAAAGAGTCCTGTGGCATCTTAAAGACTAACAATTTTATTATCATGTAAGCTTTCATGAACAATAACTTTCTTTCTCGGGTTTGAAGCATTATCTGTAGAGGCATGAAGTATTATGCAGAATCTCAGGTACACATGAAGTACACATAGTGTACTGTGGTCAGACTGTAGTCAATGACATACAAGGGAAATAAAGTGCAGAAAGTTCTGCCACTGACAATCATTAACTCATAACTCATTAACTATCCCATTAACTCATACATCATTAATTGTGTCCATTCACCAAAGGTACTGACAATACAAGCAACCTGGCACTTGGTAAACTGGTTACCTCATACAATATGACACAAAACTATTATTCTGATACACATCTCTGCTAATAGCGAAGGTAGACTTTGGTGAGAAACTTCTTCATTAGGAGGTTCCAATTTTTTAATGGATCATACTTTACCAGTCTTCTGTCTAATCTCCACTCCATATCCAAATACATATTTAAATGCAAATATACGCACATATTCAGCAAATGCTTTGTGACCTGACATCCTTTTAGTGGTATACGACAGGAATAAGTCCAACTGCTGCCTACATTCCCCCCCCCATTTTTTTTTTTGGTCAATGTATTGTTCAGAATTCTTTGCCTCTGTTATGGAATGACCCCCTCCATTCTACCTTTTTCATGTCATCTCTCTCAATTCCACAGCTATTTAGTGGTCAGTAAAGAATACGGGGCTGCTGAGAAATGAATCTATGACTATCATCAAGACCACAATGATGAAGGCATCCTCTGGAAGAGAATTGGGTTGGGGATTGCAGATTTCTTTAAGGGCTCCCCCTTAGAGTTCCCTCCTATTCCTCCCATAATTTGAGCACGGTTACCTTTTCTCCTTTTATTTATTTGTTTGGATTGATCTTTTTTAAAGACTCAGAACAAAAGAGACCTATGTTTATAAAATTTTGAAGGAACATTAGGGCTGTGTGATGGGTGGTCAGCTTAAACGTGCAGTAAATAGGGGATGTCTGTCTCAATATCATTGTCTTGCTCTTTTTCTCACCTGTGTTTTCTTCGTGTTCTTCTCTCTTATCAGGTTACAATCAGGTTGCAATGTAGAGAAATCTACATCTACATTTGTCTACATTTTTAATGCTTTTTTCCCTAATGTGTGCATTTACTGGCGCATTTTGCTAATATACACATTTCCCCCATTGACTAAAGAGTGTTTGTGTTTATTTTTCAACCATGTGCCTTTTCATCCATGTGCATTTTAAAATATGCACGTTACTTTGTGTGTGGTTTTTCTCTCCAAAATGCCCTGTAAACCCTACCACTATTCCTCAAGAGTGAGGGCTCTGACTCACCAAAAAGTCCATATGCAGGCTGTGATGTGGTTCTTGGAATGGAGGAGAGCCATGTTGGGTCCTGCAACATTCTGTCTCCTTCTCTGTGATTTCTCTTCCTGGCAGGTGGGCAAGGGCAATGGGTTATACACACAAATAGTCATAGAATTCAGACTTTTAAATTTACATTCCATTTCAGTATCTTACCTGGATGGAAGAGATATTTCATCAGACTTGACAGTGTCAACTGAAGTAAGATTTTTCAAGTTCCAAGATTTGTCATGAGAAAATGATACTCTGTTTCGAGTATTTGCATATTTGCCAAACTTGCAGGGTTTTTCTGAGAACGGAAAGTATAGACAAAACAGTGCATCTGTTTTAAAATGTGTAAGACCAAAAAGGTGCTTAAGTGAAAAAAATGTAGAAACATGCTTTAGTCAACAAGAAAACATTGTACAGATTAGGTAAATGCTCCAAGGAAAGATTTTTTTTTTCTCCATTATACTTTAAATTCATGCAAAGTCTCAGAAACTGAAGCAAAATAAGGATAGAGAGAGAACGCAGGTGGGATTAGAGAAACTCAGCAAAATAAAGACTGTGACATTCTAATCTGTAGTCAAAATTTAACATCATGTAATACCTATGAACTGAAATGAAAGTCATGGGAAAATCCTGTATGACTTCGGCAAGAAATTCCACTTCAGTCCTCGCCCCCCCATAACCGTAAACTATTTCTTCTCTATGAAACACGTTCCTTTGAAAAAACAGCATCTTATTTACATGGGCCCTATGGGAAGAGAGAGCTTGCTTCTGGGGTTTCCCCCATGGGGGATTCCAGTCACATGGGTACATGGGGGTGGAAGGGCAATTTGCCCTAGACAGCAATGTTTTGGGGGTGTCCTGGCCCATAGCCATGCCTCTGCACACCCTGACCACGCCCCTGTATGCTGCAGCCACTTCCCCACATGCTGCAGCCATGCCCCCACACACAGTAGCCACACCCCTCACATGGTAGCCCCGCCCCCTCCATACACTTCAAGCTTTGCCACGGGGGGATTCATAAAAATTCATCCAAGAAAACCTCACAGTAATAAAAATGAACATTTGTCCTGCTGCACATAATTTGTACCTTAAAAGTCAATGCTATCTCTACGAGGATCTCCAACACATTTCAGTGAGAATAAATACAATGATAAAATGTAAAATGAGATGATGTAGTTCCTTCTGGGAAACAAAGAAATGTACATTGCAGAAGCTTCTCGGTTTTAAAACAAACGACAAACTATTATCTTCAAAAATTGGAAAATGAAGTATGCTTAACATTATACTGAGAATCATTGTAAGCTTTAGGCTGGATTTAGTGGATATTCCACGCATATAGAGAAAAAAAGCTGGCTTAACTTCAATTACTTCACTAAGAATAATGTGAACTAGTTAAGTTTTACCAGCAAGGAGGTGAAGCTTAAACCTTGAAATTTTAGTTATGAATTAAGACTAAGGGCCATCTGATGAGACCATTGAGGGCTGCTCCCTTCCATTACAATGGAATGGTGAATCCATTTATTAGTCTGAACTGTAAAGTAGCTATCCAATTTATAGAAACTACTTTGGATTCTGCTCTTTTAAAGCTGAGACTAACACTCAGAATGGAGTGTTATTATTGCCCCTTTGACATGGAATCCACCAGTAATTATTAGACACAATTCTTAATCTATTGTTGGAACAATATTCTGTTTCTGATTACGTTTTCCCCCTAACATATCCCTTGTAGAAGTTTTTGCCTGAATAGGCACAAGCTAACATTCAGGATGTTATGTAGATCACTTTAGAAGCACATGAAATGTACTTTAGCTTTTGTTCAGATCACATACATTATTTGTCTTTTATTAAAGACTTTGTTGAAATATACAGATTGCTAGCAAAGAGTTTCATTGCTTCATCAGAACATGGTCTTAGGAAAACAATAACTGGGTGGAAAGAGCATTATGCTATCTGCCCATGTGACAAGTTGTGGATTGGGATGCAAGTGTGGAGCTAGTGGACCTCTGCAATGGCAGTTTGCCAGCTTCTGCTTCCTAGGGGCCTGTGTGGCTTGGTGTAGCCCTTAGAGAAGCAGGAACTACCAGCTAATGAATTCAAACTGTGGTTTGAATTCATTGACTGGTGTGCCCAGCTGAAGTGACCTAGATTTAGGCTTTACTCCAGTCACATATGGGTGGTAGTGCAGGGATAAATATTCCTGCTATCATGAATGCTCAGCAGTTGCTTGTTGAGTATAATCTGTTTGGGTGTTGTCATCTATGTTGCCATCTGTGTCTGTATCATCACTTTATCAGCCCTTTTAGGGGAGTTGGCATGGGGCCTGGATCCAGGACATTAATTTCTGGTGTCTTGCAGGCATTGGTAAGGTATGGGGGCCTCCTTAAGGGACTTGGGGGTGGGTGAGATTGGTCTTGCTTTCCTGCACCCCCTGGTTGGGCTGTCTGCCCACATGGATCCCACACCTGTCATCCCAGTGGTTCCTGCATCAGGCCAGATGGTTGGGATCAGTGATCAACAGACGGATTGGTCAATGCCTGGATCTGAACCCGTGCATGTGCCCACCCTATCTGGAGCTGTAACCAATAAGAGTTGGGGCCTATCTCTTCCATTTATATACATGTGTGTTGGTGTTTTATTTCATGTGGAGTAGAACTTGCCCTTGAACATGCAAACAAGTAACAAATAGAGTGTTCATAATACTGGCTTACTCAATTTAGCCACAAACTCCTTGGAAGCCAGTTCCTTTCAATGAAACAGTAAATGTATGCCTTGCCCTACCATTAAATTAATTATCAATTACTTTCTTCCCCAAACCTTTCCCTACTTTATTCTCTCCTATTGAAATCAGAGGGATGCAAAAGTGCAGAATTTGGGCTACATTGATCCCAAATGTAAATGCTTGAAGCCAGATTGCTTCAACAGCGTTTATTATTTTTTAAGTTATATTCTTGGTGCCATTCACAGAAAATATTCCCTTTCCTTTTTCTCTCTATGCATGTGGATGTGATATTGCCTTAAAGTACATGGGAAAAAAAGTTTCTCTTCTGTGCAGTAATTTGGAACTCAAGATGCTGATTGAACCTTCTAGCACTGCTAGTGGGAGAGGATTTTCTGAGCTACGTGAAGTAGGTGCACACACAGAGTATTATTTATAAATCAGTCCCTCACATCCTCAACACTGTTCTAAATTGACTCATATGGCACTCATGCAACTTCTCAGGATTGCCTGCTTTTGTTACAATCACCACACAAAATGACACTGGGATCAAGGCGCACACACTAGTTCCAAATTAAAACCATGATTTCATCAACCTCTGAAATAGACACAAGCTTTACATGGTCTCTGGGACTAATATTTCCTAATAAAACATCCTTTTTAACAAAACTGAAAATCAATATTGGGATAAGTTTTGGAATTGACATTAGCCTTTTGAGAAACTGGAAATAGATCTTCCTGTCAGAGGCTAAAACTGCTCTCCTCTGTCTAGACTGCACTGGGAGCAAAATTATCAGATTTTCATTTCCTCAGTTTCACTCCACAGTGGCAAAACGTGTGAGTTATCGATTCATCTGCTGAAAAGCAGAAGCGCTTTTCACCTCGGTAGGGTCAAATGGGTTTGTGGGTGTCTAATTATACCTATACTGAGCATATAAATCTTCTAACAGTCATTATGTGCACATAAGTGTCCAAAGGGATCATTAGAATCCTTTTAGCCCACCACTCGTTCTCTCTCCTGCTTTATGAGAGGTCACAGAAATTGGGAGTTAATATTACCATGCCTCATAGACTTTCATGTTTGTCCTGGATAGAAGGCAAGCTTCCAGGAAAACTATGCATCTTCCCATAAGTGGGACATTTATTATATTATTTTAATACAGTTGTATTAATGGTGCTCTAGCTTACTGTGAACTGCTTTATGAGTAAATATATAAAGCAGTCAATACCGTCATGGGAACAGGATGACTAAAACTAGGGCGTAAATACACAGCCACAAAAGGACATGTTGTTCACTCTTACCATACCCTTGGGGCAGGGGTCATGTAATTGCTTTGACAGGTGCAGAAACTGTGGTAAGGAGACAGCTATAGCTCAGTGAAAAAGCATATGCTATGCATGCAGATATTCCCAGGTAAAAAGCCTGGCACTTCAAGGGGGATCAGAAAAGATCACATCTGAAACACGAGAGAGTCTCTTCTAGTCAACATGGTACAGGGGAGGGAACCGCAGACTATACTGGCTTTTTCTACAGTCCAGACTGGTTCCCAATCAACTGAATCAAAAAAAGAGAGAATTCTTTCTCCTGGGAATCAGAGGAGCTGTGGATCTCCTTTAAAAAAAAGCAATAGTCCACCCATACCATGTTTATGCCCTCCTGTGATTTTATGAAAGTAGGAGTGGCAATTTCCAGTTTCCATGGTGTCACACAGTGGGCTCCTGAGAGTCAAAACCTGGCCCTGTGAGGGAAAATACCCAAGCTGGGAGAGGTTGCACCAGTTTGCCTTTACCCGAGGCTGCTGAGAAGTGCAAGATTCTCTCCCCTCCCCTCCCCTCCCCTCCTCCTTGCTGAGTTAACTGACAACACACTATTGTGGTACATGGAACTCATTTGCATCAGTTAAAGTAAACTGGGGATAAAGAGGAAAGTGGGAGGACAGAGAGAAATGGGAACATTTTAAAAGCAGCTGAAAAATTGCAAGAAGAGAAAATTAATTGGGACTATCCCTGACAAATCAGGACAGTTGGAATGTATGCAGTAGTGAACCAGACGAACCAATAGCTGTTCTCAGTATAAGGACATTTCCTATGGATGCTGATCAGTCTAAAAGTGATTAGCCAGGGGTGTATAATCTTGTTGCTATTAGTTGTGTAAGGATGGGTAGACTGAAAATGAAAGACAGCAAGCATATGAAATATCCCTGAGTACCAATGAGACTTTATGCATATTCCTCTATTTAACCCTTCTCAGTCACTCACTGCCTCATTCAGTTGATGAATACAGTGTCCTGGGGACCAAGGAAGTGAATTGGTTTTGGGGGAACACAGTGGGAGAAAAGAGTTTACCATTATAAGCAGGTAATGCATTCAATAGAGGCCAGTGGAGACCATTTCTGGTTTACCTCAGAACTTTAAAGGAACTATCCAAGGTGGTGAACCTTATCTGTAAAATAAATGTTTTTCAAAATCTGAGCTAAAACCCGGAATGCATTTTCTGTCCCACTGGGACATAGGAACCATCAGCCTCCATTGAAAACCCCCACACATAACACACCATAAATCACAAGCATAAGGATGACTATCTAAATATTTTAAAGTATAGCACATTGTGTTTTAAAAAAATGTTATGCAGATGACTTCTTTAACAGGCATTATATCAACCCACCTGTGTATTAAGCTAATTCAGGAGGAAAGGTTTTCTGTCAGTCCCAACCACCATCACAGGCACATTGACTGAAGACACAGGAGACAGCCTTCTCAGTGGCTGTTCCCAGATTGTGGAATTCCTTCCATAAGAGGCTTGATTGGCTCCTGATTTCCTGTCTTTCTGTCAGAACCAAAGAACATTTCATATAAACAGGCCTTTGAGTGTTAACTGAAGTACCTTTTAGCGTGTTGCATAGGTTTTGTTTTTACTATTTTTTGTGTGTTTTAAATTGTTTTGTTTTAATTATGTTTCAAATTGTTTTAAATTTGTGCTTTTAACAAGGTTGTTTATTTAACTTCCAAAATCCTTTTATTAATATTTAGGTGTACTTTGTTTTAATCTGTGTGGAAAGCCACATCAGATCCTATGCTGGAAGGAAAATAGGATCTAAATTAAATAAATAAAAACACATAGACAAAATTTCTACATCCCAGCAGTCCTGAGTGCTGTCAACTTTATTTTTAGTGGATTTATGGTGATGCTACGCCTTTATTTGGAATATGAATCCTGGCTATTCATAATGTCTATATCATCTCTGGCCTGAGCATTACAATCCATCTCAGTTGTAAGGTCTTCTCCAGAGTCTAATCCAAAACAGAAAATTCCTTCCTTCTTCTAGTCTCCTGTTTGTCCTCCAGTCACACATCCCTGCATACATATTTCCTATTCACAAATCCTTCCCCTTTTACTTATCTAGCTTCAGCAGCAGTGATCGTGGCAGTGGCAGAAGTGGCTAATTACTTCAGAAGTGGCTAGTAATAGAGGCTAGTTTTCTCTGTTCTGTGTAACAAGCGATGAATGATTTTCCTTTCTTAATGTAATTCTTGTCTTTCTGACCCTGTAATGCCAGCTTTCATATCTGTAAAGTCATGGTTCTCAACTTTTAGCCTCCCAAATGCTTTGGACTTCAACTCTGTGATGTGGAGAGCATAGGACCTTGATGTCAGGAGCACAGCAGAAGCGTTCTTAGCTGAAAGATAAATAGAGCAAGTAGTTTTGGACTAGGATTCTTGGAGAACAGGGTTCAATTCACTACTCAGCTATGGGCAAGTCACACACTCCTGGCCTTAGAGGAAAGCAATAGCAGACCCTCTCTGAACCAATCTTGCCAAGAAAACCCTATGATAGGGTCACCTTAGAGTTACCATTAGTCAGAAACAATTTGAAGGCATACAACTAGAAAGGGAGAGGGAGAGAGAGAGAGAGAATAAGATGGAAAAGGTGGATGAGTTGAGGGAGTTGGGAGCTGCAGAAGGGGAGGAGTTGGTGGTAAAGTGTCTGTGAGAGGGAAAGATCAGGGACGATTTAAAGCAAAAACAGTCTGATACACCGAAATGAGTACTGAGTCAGCTTACATGCTTGATGTTTAAAAACTTGTGATTCAGTATACTTTTGTTATCATTTGTTTTATCCTTCTGCCTGAGTGTCATTCTGTGGAGGGTTTTGAGTAGAAGTTGACCGTGCAAACAAAACCTGAATCCAAAACAGAACACATTTATTTGTTCAATTTTACGACTACATTAGGACCCATAAATAAATCCAAGGAGTGGTTTAAAGGTTTTAAGGGCAAAGTGGGTAACAGGGGTCTTGGGTTGGTGTCTGTGTAAGCAACCTGGTGCAGGTGATCCACAACACTTGACTATTGATCATGCCAGCTAAAGCTTTTGGGAGCTGAAATTCAAAACATCTGGAGGCCCAAAAAACTGAGAACAACGGTTGTAGAGTTTACCAAAGCTGGTAAACAAAAATAATGTATACCATGATTTTAAAAAGGCACAGACACATTTTCTGTGACAGCCTCTATTTGAAATATACTGCTTGTGGCTTGGTCTGGCTAAGAAACATTTCTGCATCATTGGACAGTGCCTGAATTTACAGTGGAGAAATTAACATACTCTATTTATAACCAATTATGATTCTGTTAGCCTAGATGCAAAACCTGGGAAAATATTGATTGAAAACCAGAATATAAATCGATCCTCTATAAAACATAAATCATATAGACTCATGGGACTAAATGGAAAATCAAACATTTGAAATATAAGCCAACATAACCTTGGTTTTAAAGAGACTCGTTTTGAGCAGTTCATGTTCTGGGGCAGGCCATCTGGCAATACAAGTCTCAAAATCCAAGCTTAGTTAATTGAGAAGTTTCTTCTTAGAAATGGTAGACTATTCCTCAGAAGAATTTCTCAGATCTCAAAGATGGAAAGATATCTAGAAATGATTTGTTTACACTACACTTAAGAAAAGTTTATCTGGATGTTCACAAGTCATAGAGCCATAAATTCATAGAATCATGAAATTGGAGAGGGACTGATAGGTCATCTAGTTCAACCCTCTGCTCAGTGCAAGATCTCCAGCTAAAGCATCCACAGCCCAGGCTGTTTTTGAAGATGTCCAGAGAAGGAGACCTCACCACCTCTCTAAACAATTGATTCCACTGCTGAACCACTCTTACTACCAAAAAGTTCCTTCTAACGCTCAATCCAAATCTGCTGTCCTGTAACTTCAAACCATTGGACCTGGTCCTTCCCACTGAGTGGCAGAGAACTGGTCTTCCTCCTCCTCTCTTTGACAGTCCTTGGGGTATTTAAAGAACGCAGTCATGCCACCTCTCTACACTAAGCTGAACAAGTCCAGCTTCTTCAGCCTTTCCTCATATGTTTTGTTCTCCATACCTCTCATCACCCTGATTGCCCTTCTCTGAACTTACTCCAACCTGTTTGTATCTTTTTAAAAATGAGGTGGCAAGTATTTCCCAATTTATACCTATGCATTAGGTTTTTGTGGCCTAAATGTAGAATTTTGTATTTGCATTTATCTCTACTGAATTTCATTTTCTTACTTTCTACCCAATGTTCTAGTTTATAAAGGTCCTTTTGAATTCTGTTCCTGTCTTCCAATATGTCAGCCACCCCTCCCAGTTTTGTGTCATCTGAATACCTGGTAAGGATTCCCTCCACTCTTTCGTCTAAATCATAGATAAAAGTATTGAAGAATGTCATCCCCAGGACCAAACCCTGTAGCGTTCCCTTGAGACTTCCTTCCATTTTGAAACACAGTTATTGATGATGACTGTTTGAGGATGGCTTTCCCATTGATGGTGTTTCCATCTATTCCACATTTAATCAGTTTGCTGATCAAAATACCATGGGGGACCTTATCAAATGTTTTGCTAAAATACACGTACTTGATATATATAGCATTCCCACCATCTACTAAACTAGTGACCTGATCAAAAAAGATATAAGGCTAATTTAGCAGGATTTGTTTTTGACAAACCCATGCTGGCTCCTACTAATCACTGCATTGTCATCAAGACTCATGCAGATAGATTCCTGTATAATCCATTCTAATATTTTTCCTGATATTGAAATCAGACCAGCTGGCCTGTAGTTTTCTGGATCTTCCTTTTTGACTGTTTTGAAGAGAGGGACAATGTTTGCCCTTCTTGAGTCCTTTTATACCTCACCTGTTCTCCAAGATTTCTCAAAAATGATGGCAAGTGGTTCTGAGAATATGTCAGCAATTTCCTTCAGTGCTCTGGGATGCCGTTCATCCACCCTTGTAGATTTGAACTCATTTAAGCTAGCTAGGTGATTCTTGACTAACTCCCTATCAGTCTTGGTTTGCAATCCATACCCCTTGCCAAAACTGAAGCAAAATTGGTATTGCATAGTTCTGCCTGGTCCTTGTGATCTGTCATCATTTTGCCATCCTCTCTGAACAGCAGCCCCTCTAATGGTCATTTTCTCGCCTTGAATATATCTGAAAATCCCTTTTTTGTTGCTCCTTGTTTGCCAAGCCAGTCTCAACTCATTCTCAGCTTTAGCATTCTTTATCTTATTCCTTCAAGCTTGGGCTACACATCTGTACTCTTCCTTGGTCCTTCCTTCCCTTCTATTTACATCATCTTTTTTCTTTTCACTGTCTTCTTGAAATTTCTGTGCAGCCACATTGGATTTTTCAGGCATTTCCCATTTTAAGTCTTCCATGGGATTGTTTGTGATTTTGCTTTTTGCAAGTCATTCTTCAAAAATTCCCACCAGTAAAAGTAAACTATGAAGTATCAAAATTAAAGAGAGACCCCATTAAAGGTTAACAAGGCATCAGAATAAATCCTGAATAAATTTAGCAACAGAAAACCATAGTGATGTTAAAAGAAAATGAGGAGAAGGAAGAAGAAGAGAAGGAGGACACAAATAACAACAACAACAAAAGCCGTAGGAATGCTTAAAAAGTCTTTAATAGCAACAGTCAGATCATAATGCAGGTTTCAGGCTAGGACATTCCATAACCAGCATACTAGTGCCACAAATGCTCTCTTCTTAGTGGTCATCTGGATTGGCAGGGCCACCAGCATAAGGGCTTCTGAAGGTCACCTTATGTCATATTCATACTAAAGAGACATATATACTAGGAGAAAACCCTTCTATCAATGCCTTCCCCACTACCTGAAGTCACTCCTCTGGTACCAATACTTTCCAGTGACCTATTCTAGTATGTGCTACATTTGGTGGCAAGCAGAAGAATACTCATGCATCCTTCATCCAGCTTGTGCAAGCTGTTTTGATTGGGCATGGAAAAAATCCTAAAGTAAATGGCACTGAAATGCTCTTTTACTGCAGTCTGTGACCATTCTTAAAAATTGGTTTTGACCATGACCCTGTGTAAATGTCTCATTCATGAAGCATTTTCACACATAAATTTCATCCACAACTTGGCAAGGTTCATCTAACGCTAGTATTCCCACTGTCAATGGCACCGACTGTGCCGTTTTGACCCATTTTGTGCATGCAGTTTTATTTTAAAGGCAGTTGTTCCAACAGAAAAGCTTTTCAATACTAGAAAAGTTGCTGTGACATTCTTCTATAGCATATCTAGCTGTACCATGGACTTAACAGATTTAGATGTAAGCTTTCAGCTAAACCAGAAATATTGATCTATAGATAGACGCAGAATGGAGCTGCTGCTGCTTCCTCTTCTTTTTCTTTTTCTTCTTCTAAAAAAAAGAAAAGAAAAGAAAGAAGTGACTTAGGAAAACTTACTTGAAACAACACTATGGAAGACATACAAAAACTGAATGATTTTTTTTAAAAAATATCCTAGAAGTGAAATATTCTATTTAATAACTAGGAGCAGTAACTGTGATATACAGGGAAGTGTTTACTCATAGCCATGGTGAATTTTTAGCAGCAAAGTAAATATTATGGCAATAGAGGCATGTGTCAGTGTAATTTGTAGGTAAAAAGACAAAAATAGTGTGTAGTTTTCCTACATGTATTTTCTCTGAAAAAAAAAATACTTGGGGCCGGATTCAGTGTAGTTTGTACATAATGTACATTTTAACACCAAAATGTGTTTGCTGTGTGGGAAAACCATACGTATTTTTTATGCAAATGAATGTTCTCCAACAAAATTCAAAAGTACACGTAGTGCTTGGAAACTGCAAAGAAATCTTTATATTCTCACAGAGCAGAGAAAAAAAATTCAATAAGCAAGGATTTATATTTTTTTCTCTTGACTACCAATTGTCTAACAACAGCAACAACCAAAAACCCACCCGCCCAAAACATAGGTTGCTGAAAAAGAACACCTGGGGGAAAGCTCAAGTGTATTTGAAAGGATTTGCAAATACATAGTCCACGTATTTGTTGAATGGTCCACAATGGGCCAAAGGTATGGCCATTCTGTTGTTGAAATTCATCACCCTCTAGAGAAGTGCATCACAAGCTTATCACCTATTCTTTCAACATGGTAGCACAAGATTATGCTTTTGGAATGTTGCAACATCTGGCACCAGCCCATAATGACTGCTGAACATCATGGCACCTTGGGAATCTAGGGAAGTATCTTGACTTTTTTTAGAAAGTTGTGTCGCAATACCTTATAATTAAGAAAAACACTTGAGGTAGTATCACTTCAGAACTGAAATGGAGGACACAAGAGTACAGGAAAGAACCTTTCCATTCCATAGCTTTTGCTGGAAAAAGATGTAGACACGTGTTCTCCTCTTTCGTAGAAATGGAATGACTTGATTATCAACAAAAAGAGACACTATAGAGTTAAAATTTATCTGAAATCATAAATGAGGAAAGACAGGAGTTCACATCCAGTTTTGCATGATGGTGCCTTACATCCAGTTTTGCATAATGATGCTTCAGAATATTCCTGAGCTCTCCTCTCCCCACTAAGCTCTTTCACAGTATCAGCATCTAGTTCATAGGGCCCTTTAATGGTGCAGGAGAACTTGCATTCTGTTTTGGTGACAGGTATTGTTCTATTGACAGAAAAATAGAACTGTATTTTCACCCAGGTTCTGAAATAAAATGCACAAGATACTGAAAGGGTGAAGCAGAAATACTAACGGCACTACCTTTCTGCAGTGTGGGATTGTGTGCTCCTGTGAGGCAAAGGGCTATGCTGATGGCAACAGTGCTGCTGGTAGGGTCTCCCACATCAAACAGGCTTTTGATGAGGAGCCACAGTAAGTGTGCCATACAGCTATTGGGCAGCACCAGTATTGTGTGTGGTGTGACACTTGTGGAGGATTTCTTAGAGACAATGGCAGTGGCACCATAGCTAACACCTGTTAGTACTGTGCAGAAAGAGGCAAGTAAACCTTTTTTTGAACAGTGGCATACTGGGGGGGGGGGTCAGGGTTAGTGGTGTGCTCCCTGGGCAGCATGTTTTTGGGGGCAGTGCCAGGCCACCCTCCACACATTGGCAGATGCCCAGTGGATAGATGGGCATTGAAGCCTCTCAGAGAGGTCTGCTGGAGGGGGTATGGCACCCTGGGAAAGGGGGCTATCCATTCCCCCTCCCTTCCCCTCTCTCTCTCCTTCCCAATCCGTAGTCAAATCTGTTTCCAGCCAAAGCAGCAGTGCCAAAGCTGGTGGACATCTGGGTTGGGCAGAGAAAGAAGGAGGGAGAAAAGGAGGATAGGAGAGAAGAGGTGGCCACCTTCCCCCCCACCTCTGAGACCGGGGACAACCCCAGCCCAGCCAAGTCTCTGAGGAAGGGGGGGGGCTTGCTGCCCATGGGAATGCCGGCATGCCTTTAAGCACATGCATAGCATCCCCTTTGAGCACGCGTGCGCCCAGAGCCCAATCACCTAATGCTAACTGAGCAGTTTTTATTTGGTATTTTGGATAAGTCTTCCCTCCCCTGAGAGGGGCAGCTAAGTCAGGGACTGGCCCTGGGCGGCAAGCTCTAGCTATGCCACTGCTTTTTAATATCCTTTATGGTGCCACAATCTATTCCTGGTCTTATTCTGCAGAGGGAATGGAGCTTCTTTATCTTTTGCTTCCAAATATGTAGCCCATTTGATTTCTATATTGGGCACCATGTGATGCCCATGTATACTGTCACCTCTTGGGTTGCTTGAAGAATGTGCTTCTGATGAACAAACTGTTGGCTTCACAAAATTCTTTGGATAGATCACAAGAAGACATGGCTCACTAGAAAAGACAATAATGCTTGGAAAGGTTGAAAGCAGTAGGAAAAGAGGAAGACCTCATTATAAATGGATAGACTCATTCAAGGAGGCCATGTTCCTGAGTCTATAAGATGTGGGCAGGGCTGGTGATAAGGTGACTTGGAGATCTCTCATTCATAGGGTCACCATAAATCAAAGTTGACTTAATGGTAGTTAACAACAACAAGAAGAAACTGGATATCTTTGTCCTTTTAAACATAATTAGTTGTGTCTTTCGAGTCAATATCAATTTATGAAGACTCTATCACAGTATTTTTTGGCAAGATTTATTTCCATTTCCTTCCTCAAATTAAACTTCATTCCTTTCTTCTTGGCTGAGAGAATGTGACTTGCCAAAGTCACCCAATGGACTTGTATTGCTGAGCAGGGATCCAAAACCTGGTGTCCCAGACTCCAAGTGCAACACTCAGATCACTAGGTCACGCTGTCTTTTAGCATAATACGCAAAGCAAAATAACCAGAAGTACTAAATAGCAGTGATACATTTAAGTAGCAATAATAATATCTTATTTTCTTATTCATTATGGTTTATGTCATGGTACCTCACTTCTAATTCATGGTAAAAAAATATAACATAAATTGTAACCATCACTTCAGAGCTATACAGTGGAAATGGCGAAGAAGCAATGGTGTATTTGGGCATCTAAAACTGCAACTTCCTCCTTTGTCCCTTTCCTCCTCAACCTTCTGCAACACCCCAGACCTGCTCTAGAGGTTCCTCAGGTCTCCAGGGCTAGTTTTTACAGTTTACTGGCTGGGGGTGGGAGCTTCAGGCAGGCTGGTGAAATCACTGGTTCTAGCAGAAGCAGAAGGTTCTGGTAAGAGTGTATCACTAGATCCTGGGTAATGTCCTGTCCTCAAAAAGGTTTAAATAAAATGTAGGAATAGGACATTTAGACTACAATGCAAATGCACATTTGAACACTTCTGAAATTTTAGTTCTATACTCACCATTTATCTTTGTCGGGCTTGCTTCTGAGTAGACATGTGAAGGACTGCTCTTCAAACGATTCCTACTGAAGTCAATGGGTTTTCAGTGGGCTTTACTTTGACCAGATCATGTAAACAGAATTTTAGCTACTACTTTGAAAAGGTACATCATGTTTGAACTTGACAAACATCTCAGTCTTATAGGTAGTATCCTATAAGATGCCAGTTCATTAGAACAATGTCAGATTTCAGAATGACTGCCAGAACTGCAGTGTTAATGCAGATGATGATGATGATGATGATGATGATGATGATGATGATGGGGATGATGATATAAAAAGACTTGCGTTGTATCTGATGAAAAGCCTTTCTAGTTCACCATTTTGCAACCAGTCAGTTGCCTATGGGAAGCCAAACAGCAGGACATTAGTACAACTGAACCTTCCTCATGCTCCTCAAGAACTGATGTAGTGAGGCACACTACTTCAGATACCAGAGGTGATATACAGTGTTCTAACTAGCAGCTGATCTAATCCTCCATGAATTTATCCAGTCTCCTTTTGAAGCTAGACAAATTGTCAGCCATGATAATGAGGATGAAGATGATGAGGATCTAGTTCAGATATGGTGAATCTGGTGACCTCCAGATGCTTAGAAATATAGGCCTCATAGAATCATTGGCCAAGCTGCTTATGTGACTTTTAGTCCATTCTGGTGGATAGCCGTCTGCTGACCCCCATCTATTATTTTTGTCTGTCTTTCCACCTATCTATATTAAACTAAACTAAACTAAAAAAAAAGAAAAAGAAAAAAAAAGAAGGTAGAACAATGGATGGCAGGATGCCTTAATTTAGAACATTATGGCCTTTTTGGATATATACAGTTAACACTCTAACATCATGTAGACTCAGCTACAACAACAAAACAACAAAAGAGAGGATGACATCAACTGTCATTCATCCATTTTAACATACTCCACCATCTGGGTTTTATAACTGTCATCTTGGATGCTGCATGCTTATATTCAGAGCAGCTAAAGAATGTTTTGCCATAATATTTGAACACTTATGCATTGTTAGTCACTATATGATTATAGATGCTATAGATTCCTAAATTTACTGAAAAGAAAAGTTTAACCCCAATGGAACAACCACTCCTACATGTATTACAAGAGCCTCATCCCTCACAAATACATATAATCAACACACACATTGACAGTGCTCCCATGCATGGGGACCAGTGCTTGTGGGGGTAGTGTAGAATATAACTCCATGCTGTGCTCAGAGCAAAAGTCTGGATGGGAGCCCTAATAATATCTTGTTTACTTGACTTATTTCTTGGGCTATAAACACAACTCGTTCATCATTCTCTTAAATGTGGTGGAGTTTTTTCAGCTTTTGCAGCAAGTTTGAGGGAATCTGAGCTAGACTATCCTGGAGTAAGAGGTCTGCAGTCCTCAGTCTACAACCTGAGATGCCTGGGCTTTTTTCTCAATTCATTCCCATATTGTGGGTGTGTGTGTGGAGTGGAAACCCTTCTAATTAATAGACGGTGAACACAAATCCTGAAAACAACTTCTATAGATGCTTTGCCTCTGCATAGTAGATGACTGCCAGCTTCAGTTGTTGGCGTCTGGAGCTTTTAGTTCATCTCAAGTGAAAATATATAATTCCAGACCACTCTTGTAATACATCACAGTCATTTTCTGCACTTTAGTTGTTTTTCTCTCTCTCAATTCCCCCCCCTTGCAAAATAAAACATCATTAAAGCAGGTTTAAAGTGCACTTTAGCGCCTGCAATCTTCCCATGCTATTCTTTAATATTTCATCATTAAATAGCAAAATAACCTGATATGATCCTAATTTAGTGCCAATTACACTGCATTGATCAAAGTGACCTTTTCATACTGGAGCACAAAAATCAATCCCACCGTACAACAAATGTCAGGGGGATGAGAGCAACATATAATCTGTGACAATCAAAACATTACTTACAAATGAAATCACCAATGACCTGCATGCCAAGGCAATTTCTGCATAATGTGCACTGTTTTTGTTTGTGGCTTTTGTGAAGAATTCTTGGGATTTTTTTTTACCTCATTCCCCATTGTCTGCTCCCTAACGCTGTTGCTGATTTTGTGGCAGATGATGACCATGGCTTTCCAGAGAGTATACAAAGGCAAGAAAAGCCATTTCATTTACTTATTTAGGGTTTGCTCAGAGAAGAATACATTCTTCTATGCAGAGTAGTCCAGTTTTACCTGGGGATGCAAATTCACGGACAGTATAGACTACAGCTTTTTGGAGATAAGCAGTAATTTCCAGTGAGGCAAGTGTGATCCTATTTGTACGAACTTTCACAGCAGAACAGCAGCTATGGTTGGGGACACACATTGTAAAATTGGCAATGGATGGATCTGCCAGTTTTTCCTTCTCTCATTTCCTTATTTTGCTAAATTCTACCCAGATTTTTCATTAGTTTGCATCAATCTGTGTTTTTTTTACAAAGTTCAAAAAGTTTCACATATTTCCATGTACCTTTTTCTTAATACATGAATTTTTGTACACAATTTTGCCTAGGGAGTTTTTTTTTAAGCAATTACCCTTAATATAATGCATTTATATATAAGTTACAGGAATGACTAATTGTGTGCATGTGTATGTGTGTGTGTGCGCACATGCACACACTTTTCCCAAGCACACAGTTTTGTTTACACTTGTCTGGATTGGGGAAGTACATCTTCCAAAACTGGAGGAGTCCAAATGCGAAAGGAAAAGTGTATATCAGTTTGTAAATAGTTTCAGAAGTATGAATTAACTACTAAAATGTAAAACAATCAAGTGTCATCCTTATTCAGGGATTTGCCAACAACTTCAGGAAATGCCAGAAAAGACATGATTCATCAGTTCTCCATCCCCAAATGTCCCTTAAGTGCTCACATTTGCTTTTGCTTTCCAGTTGCCTTCCTTTTCATCAATTGTATCATCACCTGTCCTAAGCTGATTGCTTGTTCAAATTTGTGACAGCATTTCACTCATTATATAATCTGTGAAGGTGTCACATCACCTCTTTGGACTAATTTAAGAAGGAGCAAGAACTAGGAGCCAAGAAGGAGAAGGAAGCTCAAAAGCAAGCATCAAAGAGGAGAACAACAGTGTCACACAGGATAAGGGTGAAGCTGAAGAATAGTTGGCTAAGACTTCCCAAAGCTGCTGCCTTCTGAATGTGTTGGACTCCCATAGTAGACAACCATTGCTGGAAGCCTTCAGAAAGTAGGCTCTAAATTCTTAAAATTAGCCTTCAAGATGTATTTTACTTTCCTTGCTTTCTTTTCTAATTTTCAGTAGTGTTGGATAGTAAATATCCTATGCATTTCGCTTACTGGATGGATCAAGCCTTAGCTTTCCGTCTAAAGCCATATAACAAGAATATCTCTGTTCCTATCAAGTCCGTTAACAAACATGATTTATGACTGACACTTACCCAGCCCTAGTAAGAGCTAAATAATATTCACGTGCTGGTTATGAACCAAATCCAATTCATTTCACGCTGATGCAGAATTAGTTCCAGACTAGTACAAAGAAGCACTATAGGCAGACTGTTAAGGTGACTCCCTCCTTTTAAACATGTCTTTCCAATGCAATTTGCAGCTTAACAGCTCCCCTATAAATGATGTGATTAAGTTTTATACATTTCTGTATCTTTGATGTATTTACTCAAATGCAACTGTCGTTCTGTATACTGTTTCAGATGTTTAGAAGTGAATCAATTGTTTGGAATGGTTGCCTTTTCAAAGGACCTCTCTGAGTTGATTTTTTTTTTAAGAAAATAAACAAGCCTCAGGTTTAATATCTGAAGAACAGCTTTATCTACATTATCTCTGATCCATTGTACCAGTTGGAAATCCTGTCATTGCTAAAGGGGGATAGACCTGCTGTTGTCTGCACAACTGAGAGTTGTAAATCCAGTGATGAACTTAAAACCATACATACCACATTCACTGAAATCAGAGAGAAGAGAGGAGAGAACAGTCTTTAACAAAAGGGAAAAATTTGCATGGCTTTTTGGGTACTGTGAGCTGAACAGAGACAATGCACAGCCATTGAGGACATGAAGTATTTCTTCATAGCCATCACATGTCTAAAAGTTCACAGACTGGCACAGGGTAGGTGGGAAGCAATGCTTTGAAAAATACTCATTACACCCCAAGAGTTACAAAATTGTAATACTTTGTGTGTTGAGTGTAATGAGTATAATCAAAATAGCAGGCATGTAAAAACCAGTAAAGCATTGTAGTTAGAGTGTCAAATTAATGCTGGAAAGACATATTCCTGATTGGTTACCCATGCAGCTCACTGGGTAGTCTTGGAACTGATCATTGCCTCTCAGCAAACCTACCTCACAGGGTTGTTGTGAGGAGAAACTGATGAACAAGGATCTTGTAAGCCACCTTGATCTTCTTGAGGGAAACTGAGACACAAATATAAATAAATGGACAGAGGGTGAAATTGGCCTATTCAAAACTGTAATAGTTTATAGTATCCCAGAGGGCTGATTAAGTGTCAAGAAATATATTATGCATCCTGTGGAGAATGTAAAGGTCCTGAAATAAGTATTGTTTAAGATGGATATATCATTCGTTCTATAATGTATTATTGCTGTGATTACACAGGTTATGTGGGAGAGATGAAAACACTGGGCCTTTCTGCACTATACTGCTATAGTGCTATTATTCCACTTCCAACATCCTGTGGAATTCGGGGGCTTGTAGTTTCCTGAGGCCAAAGACCTCTCTGGCTGAGAATTCCAAAAGCCCCTCCCTAAACTGCAGACCCCAGTATTCCATGGGATGTTGAAAGTGGAATAATAGCACTATAACAGTTTAGTGCAGAAAGGCCCTTTGATAATAAATTGTTTGTTACTTTGTGATGCCTGCTCATGGAAGCCTGGCGACTGTCAGTAAAGCTGCCGTTATTATCAGAGAAGCTTATTATGATTTTAGCGGTCCACAAACCTAGTCAGTTCATATAGTAGAGAGGGAGATGCAACAGGTCAAGTGTTGATAAGTCATTTGTGAACATTCTGTTGCCTCTCAGTAACTTACACTGTAGCTACACATCAGTGAGCCGGCAGGCATTGAGAAATTGTTGGTTATTTCACAATTGATTCTCACTAAAATTATATAAAGGGGGCGGCTCCAAAATCTCAAGGGGTCAAGTGATTTAGTGGTCTGAAGAATATGGGATTAGAAAGAGGCAGAAAACCAGGTGAGATAACAAGGCAAAAACCAGTGAGAGCAAGATGGTAGGTTTCCATGGTAGTTTTTAGACAGGATGATAGCAGATGGAATCTAGCCTCAAAAAACAAGAAAACATCATAAGAAGCCACAATGACATCTTGGCTGTAGCCTGGTCTTCAAACAACTGACCATAATTATGGAGAAATTGAAGAAAGGCCCTTTCCACACCTTGCTCCCAACCTGTAACAGCAACGGGATCATGATGGGACTGCAACAACGGTTCTGCATGATGTCATTGCAACCCTGTAGCCACCCATCACAATTGCGGAGTAAATCATTGATTTTTTTTTCTGTCAATGAACCATGATTGCACAGGCCTCCCACCTCCCTCCCGCACTCACCTGCGGTGCAGAGGGTCAGGAAGTGCAATGGCTGCGCTTCCTACCCCAGCACAGCCTGGGGAAAATGCTGGGCTGCAATGTGAAAGGCAGTGTGGAGCCATCGTGCTTCTTTCCTTCCAGCAGGCAGCTCATGAGGCGGGGGGAGTGCTTCTGTCATGTTCCTCTCCTGGGAGAGCCAATCCTGGGATCCCCACGGACCAGATTCAACAAAAGGTAAGGTGCAGAAAGGGCCTAAATCTACCAAAGATAGAGCATCAGTCTCAAGAAGCTGAGGTCCATTTTAGGTGACAATTGGAAGACTATATTCAGTCTCTCAAGTTTCCAATATATGCCCGGAACCAGGGGGAGAAATTCAAGTCTCTTATATTTTCAAGTCTTGATATCCACCTAACAAAAGCAGGAGGCAGACAGGAAATGGTGACTGGCATTTGAGTTTCATTTAGAGGAGTGCTTTGAATCAGAATAGCTCCTTGAGGAAGAAAGTCAGGTTCTAATAAACAAACACATAAACAATGACTTTCCTCAAAAGACAATACATATGAATATAGTTTTTCTTTTAATTAATTAACTGTGTTTGTTCATCCTGTGCCTAAGGTCCTTTCCACATGGCATTTGCCATGCTAAAGGGCACCTGGAGCATTGCGCAATTGTGAGGAGCGATCTGCACAACACACTCACAATTGCGTGACGCGCCAGGGGCTGGCAGGAGCCGATTGCACACCTTTTCATTTTTGGTTGGATGCTGAAAATGGTGCGCGATCACTCATTGCTCTTGGGTCCCACGCGCACTAACCTGGTGTGCGGAGCCTCCGGAGCCGCACCAGTTGTGCTTCCTGCCCTAGCACAGCCTGGGAAGGTCCCAGGCTCCACTGCGGAAGGAAAAGGCGGGGCTCTCGTGCGAACAGGCAGCTCGTGCGGAGCTGAAGCAGCAGGGATGCGAGAGCTTCTCACCGGAGGCTGCTCGCGTGATCCCTGCACCCCAGCGCCGGAAAAATGTAAGGTGCGGAAAGGGCCTAAGACTCAGGGCCTTTCTGCCCTGCACTGTTATAGTGCTATTATTCCACTTTCAACATCCTGTGAAATTCTGGGGTTTGTAGTTTACTGATGCCCAAGAACTCTTTGGCTGGGAATTCTAAATGCCCTTTCCTAAACTGCAAAACCCCGGATTCAGTAAGATGTTGAAAGTGGAGTAATAGCACTATAAGAGTGTAGTGTGGAAAGGCCCTCAGTGGCCTGTTATTGTAATACTGATAATATAGTAAAGCCAAAGTTTCGGTGTTATATTAGGACTATGTAAAACCAGGGTTGAAATCCCTGCTCAGTTATGGAAACCATTGTGTGGTCTTGGGTCTTTCAGCTTTTAAAGAGAGAAATAGCAACCTTCATTGAATAAATCTTGCCAAGAAAAGCCCATGATAGCATCTCCTATCATATCATATCATATCATATCATATCATATCATATCATATCATATCATATCATAGGATCTCCTATCATCTGGCTGCAGAATTTAAAAGACAGAATTTAAAGGCTAGTAGTAAGAGCATCCACAGGTTTGGAAAATGTGATAGGATAGAACCTCACTGATAGGTGGCATTTTAAAAAACTATATTGAATGTCCTAGTCATGGAACTCAAGAAACTCAGGTGACATATTTTCCCCTTCTGGTGGTAGCAATGTGATGTTTGTGACTGGCTTTCCATGAATCCTCTCATGGTAATTCTCCTCCTCCAATCCAGCCAATGCCTATTATTCCTACGAACTTATACACAGCTTGTATGTGTGAGTTGAGAACCTGATGAAATGTCTTTCCTGCAATATAGATTACTATTGTGCCTCCACATTTGCATATTTAACTTTTCTAGATTTGATTATTCATCGATGATTTGCCACCACCTGTGCTGCTGCCCTATACCATTTTTAATAAGCGCTTATAAGTTTTGCCTTGCATTCACAGTCTCTCTGCAAGCCTTGTGAGACTGAAAAACACTGTGAGAGACTGTGAACATGAGGCAAGGTCCTTAAGTCCCTATCAAAAATGGTGAAAGGCAGCAGTGGAGGCAGCGGCAAACTCTGCCAGCTGCCTGATTCTGCTTTGAGAAGCCACCTTGCCATCTTGAAGACAGAATGAGATGGCTGGTGTGCTCCTCCCCCCGTGAGTTCAGATGTATTGTGTACTGTACATTTAAATCTGCAGTGGGCTGAATCCACAGATCATACTTTTTTGTGTGTTAAATATGGTTTGGGAAGTCCGGAGATATCTGTGGTTTTTTCCACTTTCATGTGGGTCTTGTGCCCCAACAGCAGTTGTTCCATCCCAAGCAGCCTAATGAAATGCTATGTGGAATAATGGAATGTTTTGTTGTTCTTGAATGGATGTAGAGCAGTTGCATAGGGACATTGGGGGGGGGGAATCATCCCTGGCGGCAATGTTTCTGAGGTGTCTTGGCCCATAGCCATGCCCCCGTGCCCTGGCCACACCCCTCACATCGTAGCCCCCCCCGCCCCCCCTCCACACACTTCAAGCTCTGTCGCTGACGTAGAGAGAGAAAGAGAGAGAGGGAGAACTCACTGGCTAACCCACATGACACATACATGACTTATATATCTTAGTGTGCTTATGACTTAGCATGATCATTACTTTCCAGAAGCGACAGAATAGTTTTTGAAAAAAGAAAAAGAAAGAAAGAGAGAAAGAAAGAAAGAAAGAAAAAGAAAAAACAGGGAAGTTTTTTGACCTCAGCAGAGACCCTAACAATTTATACTTCAGAATTAGGGTTGGAGATGCACATTGTGAGGCATGTGCCTTCCAACTTTAACTTGCAAATCAGCCCAAGCTCTTAAAAGTTTTGGCCACTTGCTTGCAATAAGAGTCCTTGTTAAAAACTAATTAAAACTGGATTTAAATCACCACAAATATATTTTTTTTTAAGAAAACATATTGGGGAATTTTTTCTCCTGCAGCTGTTTTGTACTTTAGATCCCATCAGCCCCTCCCAGCATGGCCAATGGGAAGGAATTTGTTGTTGTTGTTGTGTGCCTTTAAGTCCTATGGTGATCCTAAGATGACCCTATCCTAGGGTTTTCTGGGGCTGAGATTGTGTCACCCAGTAGGTTTACATTGCTGAGCAGGGAATCAAACCCTGGTTTCCAGGGTCGTAGTTGAATGTTCAAACTACTGCACCACACTGCCACTCAAGGAATTGGGAGAGGTACAATGTCTCTAGGTCCACAATATCTACTCACTCCTGGATTTTAAAAATGTGAAAAGTATGCAATTGAAAGATAAACAGCAGCATAAATGTGGGAAATGGGCACAAAAATGCTTCTGTTAGGATGTGTTTGTAAATAAAGGAATACAAAATGTACAAAAAATGTAAAGACATTTCCAGCAAGGGGGGAAAAATTGAAGTCTCACAACTTCATACAAATGAAGAGTAGGATTGGAATGCACGTAGTCTTCAGAATCAGGATGGACAGAATTTTTAATTAGATTTGGCAGCCTCAATGAAAGTAAATTTTCCATACCTCCAAGACTTGTGGGAAAACGTACACTTTACCTGCACATTTGTGGAAGTTACAGATTATTTCTAGGAATGAAGTGCAGATAGCATAATGTACATATTTTAAAATGTGGAGGACAAAAAAAGTACCTTATTGGAAGCATATACAAACAAACTAACAAACTACTGCTAATCAATGGTTTTTGTTTTTTTTTGCTAAAATAGGTAAATTGTGGAAATAAATTTGCCAGTCAGGAAAAACGCATATAAGATGTAAATTTCAGTGCATGAAGAAAGCAAAGAATCTTATTGCCTGATATAAAACAAGGATGGAAGGAAAATGCAGGTGTGGTTAGAAGAATGTAAAATTAAAAGGGAGAACTTTTCACATCCCTAATCCAGAGAAATGTAATGAAATCCTTATTCTCAAGAAATGGTTGTGGCGGGATGTTAGGCAGGTGACCAGACAAAGGAAAATTGTTGCTAAAGTCTGCAGACTCTTCATTTTCTAGATGGTATTCCTTAGAATCAGGTCCACTGACCCTATGTGTGTGTATAAATACACACACACACATACATACACATACAGATATCTATATATTTGGCCCTCTCTAAGGAGACTGCATGCAGTTTCAGATTAGCATGAAAAGGAGCATAGCAGACAACAGCTTGGGGCCAGGTAAGCATCTGCTTGCTCAGGTAGCCTCACACTTTGACACTCAGACAACTGTATAGCAATTGTGCTACAACACTAGATTGTTGAGACACTATTTTAGATGACATGGAATGACGTTTAGCCTAGATTAAGTCTTACATCCATTATTATTGTTTGTAGTTATGTCTTGCAAGTCAACTTTTTTTTTGTGGTGAACTTATCATGGAGTCTTCTTGGCAATATTTACTCAAGGAAAGTTTGCCACTGCTTTCTGTAAGGTGCAGAGACTGTGACCTGCCCAAGGTTGTCCAGTTGGTTTCCATAGCTGAGCAGGGATTCAAATCCTGGCTCCCAGAATCTCACTCCAACACTCAAATCACTTCCTCATTGCTGGCTCCGCTTCATCCATTCTACCTCTCCAGAATTCCACACTGATTCTTTGGGGGCCCAAAGTATTTGCATACGGCTTTTTATCCGCCTTACTTGTATGTTTTATATTTAAGTGCATTTTTAAAATTCTATTTTAATGCAATAATTTTGTCAACCACTTTGAGTCCTAGAAAGGAGGGGTATAAATCATGACAATGAAGATGATGATGAGAATGATGGTAATGATAGCAACAATAACAACAATTAGGCAAAGTAAATAGGAATAAACCAAATTCTTTCTTTTTTAAAAAAAAGAGAAAAAAACTTTTATGGAAGTAGAACTTTTAGATGGAGAAAAGTTAATGAAGGCTGTGATCTTTCAGGCTCATAGAAAATATAAACAACTCTACTCATTCTCCTTTCATTGTTTAAAAAATAGAACAACAACCAAAATTCTCATCTGGAGTGCTTATCTGTAATACAATTTATATTGCAGTTTTAAGATATACATATAGTTTCTGTAGAAATTTGACCATGGCTAGTTACTCAGAACTATAGAACTCTATTTATCGAAATGTATCTTGACAATCTAATAACATTTTAGTCAAGTTGTAGTAATGTCTAGTATATGCATATTAGTTTTGAAATTTGCAACACTAACCTTAATGTGAGCCTAGAGGAACAGAAGGAGATGTGAAAAATGAGGAAGAAAAGAAAGCTTTGAAAGAGAAGTGATTTATTATTTCTCCATGCAATACTTTCACATTGAAAACTGAACTCAACTTATAAGATCTGATATATACACACACACTCACACACACAAAGTTAAAGAAAGTTGCCCTTCACTGTTGTTACAAACTAGAATTAATAGGATTAGAAACATTGCATAATTAATATTTTAGTATTTTAAAAACCTTTGCAAAAGTGAATATTTTTATTGCAATGTACTAGTAGTGGCTATTAAAGGCTTATTCATGTCATATGCTGAGACATCTGGGAAAAATCTCATCTCTGTCTTATCTATATTCTTTTAATTCTTTATGCTTGAACTGCATTTAGAAATTTAATCCTTAGATTGCATAGAAAAACTAATCATTTGCTGCCAGCGATAAATCATATCTTATTAAAGGAAACCAAATTTTCTGGGGTCACAAATTGGAAAATTATTAACTTAATTCTTTACAAATTGCACAGGAGATAATATCTGATAATCCATTAAGAACATCTTAATCGATGTCTCCCACCAAAGCACACTGATAAGGACGCAAGTACTGTTGATTAAAAGAGTGCAGTGTAATGGTTTATAAAAACGTCAAAGCACTTGAAATTAATACAGTGCTAATGCATCAAGCAACTAATTTAGTTTGAAGAAGGACACTGTGTGCCAAGCATTCAGAGTTAAAACAGTTCGAGTTTATCTAATGTCAAAAAAAGAATACTTTGATATTATATATAAACAACAAATCTTAATCTGTCTTGTATATGCAGGGTAGGAAGCTTGATTTCATTTTGATTAAAACTACTAAAGGCAATGCCTTTACTCTTGGCATGAGTAATTTATATCCACAAATCAGCTAAGCTAATGTACTTGGATTTAAGATTGGCCAGGTCTTTGTAGATATTCTGTTTTAAGTGCTGTATATTATCCTTGCAATGGAATGCTACATTAACAAATATACCAATTCACTGAGCTGGATTGAAAAGGTCAAATAGCGTAAGGAACTAGGAATGTAAAGGCTATTCCCACATTTTCTCATCTTTGATGAAAAGGTATGTTTTCATACACTGAGACATCTCATGGAAAAAAGAAATCCTCCAATAGATTTTTCGTTTTGTCTGTGTGGGGCCAGAAAGAGTAGCAATGTTTTCTGTTTGTGTGGATTTTTTTAAAAGGTGGGTTTTGAATATTGTAGTAATGGTGGAGTAGTTGCATGGGACTCATCATAGCAGGGTGCTTACCTGAATGGTGTAAGTAGTGGTGTGGAGGAGGAAACTGGTGTTACCCTGTGTACTGGGGGTCCCGGGAGGGACAGCAAAATGTGCTCAACTAAAGGTGGGGAAAATTAGCTCAGAGCACTGCTTTAGCGTTACGAGAGGCAGGGTAACGTAGCGAGATTTTGAACCCTATGTCTACGGGGTCGGGTCGAGTCAAGGAGCACACAAAAGTTGAAACAATAAATGAAGTTTTATTAAACACAAGCAAAACAGTATATGCGATACACTCACACAAGATAACTAAAGAAATAAAGGTTGGAGTGGTATAGAGGGATTTTAGAGGGGTTGCTGGTTTGGGTGATACTCCACCTGTCCTGAAGCCCGGAAAAATAGAGACCGAGGCTGGGGTGCAATGTAGGTCAGCACGTGGAGCTGAGGGGAGGCTCGCCAAGCAAAGTGGCAGCAAGGCGGGATGAAACTCGGGAGCGATCCGAGGAAGGTCTCGGAATCAAGGGTTTTTATAAGGAGAATGTGACTGCAGGCTATACCGTGCTTGGGGGAAAACAATAGATTTGGAGTTGGAGACAAAGCCTCCGAAAGGTCAGAATCTGAATGATTGAGTTATCGCAGAGGTTCTGAATAGAGTAGCCAGTATGCAAATGCAGAGTACTTTGGTATTGTATAGGTTACCCATCAAGCTGCCAGCACGGGGCAGAGGCTCTTTTGTAGGTTGCGTGCATACCTAATTAGAGTACTTGCCTGGAGGTCTCCTAAAGCAGCAAGTCAGCTATTTTCTGGCCTGCTTGTATTGTCCAGGAGTATTACGGCGATTAACGGCCGAGCTTGTATGCGTGTTTGTCCGGTGGCCTCGCAAGCACGTGGAGGGGAATAGAGAAGTGAAGCTGAATTGTGATATCAAAAGGATATCTTTTAATATCCCCAAAGCTCGGACTAGCCAGGGCAGTAACACTGGCTGCAGACTGAACAAAGCAGTGGTCCTGGGCAAGAAAAAAAACTAGAGAATGCCCCTCTCTTGTCAGCCAAGCTGGTGGAGAGGAGTGAAAATGTTGTTTCACCCTTTTCCCTAACCCAGGAGTATGTGCCCTAACCTAACAGTCTTTTGGCTTTTAGCTTGGGGTAGGGCACTTCAGTTCCCTTTTGCTAATTCTTCTCATCATATTTAACAAACTGTGGTTGTAGTTCAGCCAAGCTTTTGTGTCTGTTACTGAAATCACTTTCACAAACTTTCACAAACTCACAGAAGTGAGTTACTGACTCACTTCTGACTGCACACATACAAGACTGCACAGTTAATCTCTGATTCTCCCTCCCCCTCACACACACATACAAGAAACACAACAAGGGACACATTTTAAACCTGAGTAAAAGCAACGTATCCCAATCTGAGAGTGAAGTAAGATTTGAAATTATTGTAATTTTGAGCTAACCCTACAAATGACAGGTACAAAAAGTGCTGAAATTCAGGGCAGATTTTAGGTTACAAAAATAATCCATATTTGAATCATCATCTCATCAATAAGTGAAGACATCCAGTTCTCCTTTTCTAGCCTAAATGAATCAGGACAGACTGTTTTTAAGTTGTCACTCAGTGACAGAAGTGGGTCTAGGGTGGGACAACTCAGGATTGTGCTCCAGGCACCAATGTCAAGGGGGGGCACAAAAAAAGAGGAACCCCCCACCTGCCCCACCTGCCCCCACTCACCCTTCCCTCCCCCACCCGCCGCTGCTAGCCCCTCTCCTCACCTGCCCACTGCTACGTGAGATGTCGAGGCACCCTTTCAGGGATAAGTCTCAAGAAAGCCACAGCCAAAGTTCATCTACCCCCCCCCCCCCGCGCACTATAGCTTCCAACCATTGGAACAGATCTGAAAAGCATTCAGTGGCTTAGAAAAGCTTCAGAATAAAAGTTGGCTGAAAGTGACAGAGCAAGCGAACAGGGCAGGTGGGGGGGGAGGGAGGGAGGGAGGTGGCCTGTGATGTTTGGGTGATCTGCCTGAGCTGGTGGGACTTGTGAGCCGGGCCTGGGTGGAAGGGGGGCATTCTGTAGGCAGCCAGGCCGGTGGAGAAGCCTGCCTCTCCCTCTTTGACAGCAGAAGGCAAAAGGAGGAGAAGCCTAGTGGTGAGCTGGATATCTCTGTCAGTTGTCAGTTCAGGCCGAGGGGCTGGCAAGGAATGCTGATCCACTCAGGTGGGGGGGGGACTGCAGATCTCACAGCAGACTTACGCCATCTCGCCCTTCCACCCCTGCAGTCTCCTTCTCCTCATCATTTCAGTTACATTTCTCAAGCCCAGACTTGACTTTTAGCATCTGCACCCCATCAACACTGAGCCTCTTACCAACACAGGACCTTGGAGATCTGAATATAGACAATGGGAGTACTACATGGGGATCGCTCCCCACACTCCTCAGTTGGGAAAAAAAAAAAACACTAAAGGACAATCCTTTCCAAAAGGTTGGGCAGACTATTGCTGTATGCACCGCTTTGAAATGGTGGAATTTGAGTTAACTGGCTATGAGTCTGCAATCTAATCCATGCTTGCTCTTGTTGTTGCGTTCCTTCAAGTTGTTTTGTACTTATAGTGACCCTAAGCAAATCTGTGACGGGGTTTTCTGGGGCTGAGAATATGTGAGGGGCCCACGGTCACCAAATGGGTTTCCAAGGCCGAGCAGGGAATCAAACCCTGATTTCCCCGATTGTAGTCCAACGCTCAAACCACTATACCATGCTAGCCAGGCTTACCTAGGTGTAAATCACAGTGAATAAATAAATGATTTTTTTTCTGCCTAGACACATGGAAGGGCGCACTGTACAGGAAAAGACCAACCTGCACTATATTGTCACGTTTGTGAGACTGCCTTTTTTCGGGGCGGGGGGGGAATGATACTGGATATACAAGAACTCAGCAAGGTGGGTCAGGTGCACAGAAGACAGTCTCTTATTTCCAAAGCCTCCCCCATAGATCTGGGCCTCTTCAGTCTTTGACAGCACATACAAAGACACACACACACACACTAGAGAGAGGCTTTTCTTGTCAGGGATTCAGAGCAGGGAACCCTGGGAAAATGATCAGCCCACTGCAAAGATGTTGCATCATGCCCCAGCTGTGAGTAATTGCAAGGTTGCATAAGAAACTGGGGTCGTGTGCAGATAGTAGAGGGAGGTGTGCAAACTTCTACCTGATTGGTTGTAGATATGTATATAACAAAGCAACGCCAGTATGTATTTGTCTGTTGACCAAACCTGGTGCCTGGCGCAAGCTTTTGTCTGTCTGTCCTATGTTTTGTATATAACGGAACTTTGCTGCAAGATAAAGTGCCTCCTGTTTTGGAAGAAACTCCTCTGTGTGTGAGTATCCTTACTGGGGAATAAGGTTGCTGCTGTTGGCTTGCTGAACTCTGGTTTTTCTGCTGCGTTTCCGTGGGGCTGAAACTCCTACCATCCCCAACAGTGGTTATGGGCCCAGGCCCAGAGTGCACAGCATCCACAGCGCACCTGTAGTTGTTTTTCCCCTGGATACTGGGACTGTTTTCGACTGTTTGCCTGGCTCTCCGGTGCTTCGGGAGCCTGTATTTTGGCAGAGAGACAGTTAATCTTCAGTCTGGAGCTCGTCAAGGTCACTGCAGCCAGCTGCTTTGTTTGTTGAATCTTCCTTACAAAGGCAGCAGCATGGCTGAGGGAGGTTATCTGCATTTTGAAAAGTTGACCAACGCTAATTATCAAAGCTGGCAAATTTATGTGAGAGCCACTTTGACGAAGGAAAACTTGTGGCACGTTTTGGAAAATGAGGGACAGCCCCCAGAAGGAGCAACTGCTGCTCAAATAGCAGCGTTCAGGGTTGCTGATGAAAAAGCCAAAGCAGTTATTTTGCTTACTTTAAGTCCTTCCCAGTTGACTCACGCTGCTGCTGCTGCAGACACAGCATATCAGCTCTGGGAGGCTCTGAAGCGTGTGCATCAATCTTCCTCGTGTTTGTCCAAAATGCTATGGACGAAAAGACTGTATAACACAAAGTTATGTCCTGGAAGCTGTGTAAGAGAGCACCTCATGCTGATGAAACAGTTATTTCAAGAGGCAGCCAACAGACGGGTAAATATCCCAGAAATGCAGAAAAGTTTTATTCTGCTGGGAAGCCTCACTAAGGAGTGGGACTTTTTGATGAACAGCCTCCAGGGTGTGCGTGAGGAAAAGCTGACTGTAGACTTGGTAGCCGGGAGGATTTTGGAGGAAGTCCAACGTAAGCAGTTCAATTCCAGCCTGCAGTCGGAGGGGAGAACAGCCAGTCGCCAGGAGGGAGAGGCAGCTCCCAAGGAGGCATCTGACCAGGAAGAAGAAGCAGCGTGCAGCTTTGCCAGACGCTGCTACAGATGTAAGAGAGTCGGCCATCTCCAGAAGGACTGCAGAATGCCAGTGCCGAGCAGAGGGAAGAAGACAGCCCAGAAGCGGAGGGGCATGTCATCACAGGCTGAAGGCCATGTGTTTGTGGCAAAAGAACAGTCTGAGAGTGGTGTGTGGTTGCTAGACAATGGTGCAACTCACCACATGGTGAACAATTTAAAGCTGTTGAGTAATGTTACAAATGCAAATATAACAGCAATTTCCCTTGCAGATGGGGCACCAAGCAAGGTGCAGAAGATGGGTAGTGCATATGTGCCATGTTTTGGGAAATCGTTTAATAATGTATTGTGCATGACAAATTTGCAGAACTGTATTTTGAGTGTCTCCCAACTGGCCAGTGACGGTTACAAAATGGTGTTTGAAGGGGAGAAATGCATAATTACTGCAAATGGTGTGTTTTGTGCAAAAGGGGTGAAAAAGCAGGGGTTGTACCACATGTTGCTCAAAGGAAAAGTGGCAAACGTTAACCCTTGGTGTAACAAACCTCTACATGAAAAGTGTGTACATTACCTCCACAGAGTGATGGGTCATGCCAGCTACAAAGGTTTGCAAGAGTTGGCAAAGGTATGCCCTGGGTTACAGGTCCGAAATTGTCCTAAGTTCCTAGAGTGCTCTGTGCGTAAAAAGGTTAAGGTAAAGGCTTACCCATTGCCAAGAAAAGCAAGTGTGTCACCCAACGTCCTTTTGAGGTTGTACATGCAGATTTGGCTGGGCCATTCAAGCCAACTGAAGGGCAAAATAGGTTTTTCCTGGTAATTGTAGACAGACACACCAGGTACTCCTATGTCTATCTGCTGAAAGAGAAAAGTCAAGCAGCTGAAAAGTTCCAAGAGTGGGTGAATGCTGTTGAGAGGGAATTTCCTTATAAAGTGGCCAGTCTTGTGTCAGATCGAGGGGGAGAATTCCTGTCTAATAGCCTGCAAGCCTGGATGCGTAAGAAAGGCATAAGGCATAAAACCACCAACCCCGCATCTCCCGGGAAGGATGGTCTTGCAGAAAGAAGAATTGGGCTGTTAAAACAAATGAAGGACTGTATGATGGAGGATGCCCAAGCCCCAGCAGGACTTTGGGGAGAAGCAATAGTGACAGCAAACTACCACATAAACAGGATGTGGTGTTCAAGTGTGAAGCAAACTCCATATTACCTATTATATGGTAGAGTGCCAAACCTGCAGCATCTACGTGTTTGGGGTCAGTTTGCTAGTGTGTATGTTCCCCCAAGTTTCAGAAAGTCTGGAGAGGAGAAATCTAGACGGTTACCCTTTGTGGGATATGAAGGTAACAAATATAGATTTCTACACCATGCTGGCAAAATAGTGTATTCTAGGAGTGCAAACTTTGAAATCCATTCAGGATGGGATAGACTGCACTGTAACCAAGAGGTTTTGATTCCCCTGGGTAAAAGTGTGAAAAGTGTTCCCGAAATTCCTGAGAATGGAGGGGCAGTGATGTCTGATGAGGAAAAGGACAGTGTCCCGGATACACTGGAAAGCTCTGAAGATGGAGGGGCGGTGATTGCTGATGATGAAGAAGAAAGTACAGAGGAAAGTACTGAGGAGGAGAAGCCAAAAATCTCACTCAACATCACACCAAAGAGTTCAACACTGCCACCTAGTGCTGAACCTGCATTTACGGTCAAGAGAGAGCCTTGCACTGAGGTCAACACTAGTTCTGGAAGTGGTTCCAGTGAAAGTGGGTCAGGAAGTACCCAACTTGCTGAGTCAGGACGTAAAGTTATGCTTATCCCTAAAAGGTCAGGAGGAGGGTATTTTGCTGTCCCGTGTGACTGAGGCAGAAATTTTGAGTGTAGAACTACATTAGGGTGTGGTATCAAAACGTGAGGCAAATGGTCCAAGATGGGATTTTGTGCTTGCGGTATTGTCCATCTGCGGATCTGCTCACAAGGGCACTTCCAGTAGTAGGCCATGAGAAGTTGGCAAGTAAACTGGGCCTTGCCACCAGAGTGTAAGGTGGAAGATGAATTGTACCCTTGAATGTGTGTACTGTATGTATTATGTAACATGTATTGTATGACATGTATGGATTGTGAAAATGTCCTACACAGTGGCCTGACCATTTTGGAGGGGATTGTCAGGGATTCAGAGCAGGGAACCCTGGGAAAATGATCAGCCCACTGCAAAGATGTTGCATCATGCCCCAGCTGTGGGTAATTGCAAGGTTGCATAAGAAACTGGGGTTGTGTGCAGATGGTAGAGGGAGGTGTGCAAACTTCTACCTGATTGGTTGTAGATATGTATATAACAAAGCAACGCCAGTATGTATTTGTCTGTTGACCAAACCTGGTGCCTGGCACAAGCTTTTGTCCGTCTGTCCTATGTTTTGTATATAACGGAACTTTGCTGCAAGATAAGGTGCCTCCTGTTTTGGAAGAAACTCCTCTGTGTGTGAGTATCCTTATTAGGGAATAAAGCTGCTGCTGCTGGCTTGCTGAACTCTGGTTTTTCCACTGCATTTCTGTGGGGCTAAAACTCCTATCATCCCCAACATTTCTGCTGCCTTCCTTAAGCAGCAAGATTGATTGCTGACCTCAAGGTTTGGCCTGTGTCTTATTTCTCTGCATAAGCAATGATGTTTTCAGCCTTAAACATTACATAAAACAAATGTCTTCCTAAATTGACACACAAGGATCACTTGCAGCAGGAGCAGCTCCCAGGCCTCTCTCTCCTTCAAGAATTTTTCACCACCACTCTCACTTCTATTAAAACAACCAGGCCCACTTTTATGGCTGGCCCTTTTTAAGCAGTATCCCTTTCTTTTGAGGTGGGGCGTTGGGCTGGGCCGTCCAGGAGATGCAAATACACCTGATAGACCCAGAAGGCTTCGTTTGTCAGGCCAGCTGAGTTCATTTCAAAGGCTGTGTTATCTTTCTTTTTCAAAACGAGAGGTGAGGGAGAGATCCAATTTCCCACTCTACTCGCTGTTAATTGCTTTTATCCTAGCAATTATATTTATAAACTGATTTGCTCCTTTCTGTGTTATGGCTTTGTGTTTCTAATGGAAACCGGGGGTGGGGGGAGAGGGAGAGGAGGCTTTATTTTCCTCCTCCCTACTAGTAAAACATGTTTTGTCTGTTCGCAGTCACCAGCACGTGCACTGCCTGTTTTTGAGGGCCACGGCCCAGCCAAGCGAGGAACAGGAGCCTCTAATGTTGGTGGGACTACCTTTGGAGAGAGGCTGGCAGTGGGGTGTGTGCAGTGTGGATACTTCCCAGGTCAAGGAACTTCATCAGGCCTAGAAATGTGACCCAGTGTACGTTTGCAATGACAATTTCCCCCTCCCCCTGCCTACCGCTACCCCATCCCCTGCCCACTGCTGCTAGCCCCTCCCTCGCCCGTCCACCACTATCCTCACCCCCATCCGCCCACCTCTAGCCCTGTCCCCTTGCCCTGGGCACTGTTGATCCTACCTACACCACTGCTCGGTGACAATGTGTAATTATGGCCAGGTAAGGTTGGTTTAGAGCAGGGTGTAGTGGTTTCTGGGTTGGACCTTGAAAAGCAGGGTTTGAATCCCTTCTCCATCATGGTAACCTACTGGGTGACTTCATTCAGTCACTACTGGGTCACTCACTCTCAACCCCAGAACAACCTGTGATAGGTTTGCCTTAGGGTCGCCATAAATCAGAAATGACTTGAAGGCAGACAACAAAGTTGATTTACCAGCAAGAGCTAGTAATGGGGACTGAGGAATCTGGAACTAGCAGTCCATAGTGGTGAATACTCTGATCCTTTCCTGACTAGACTTTCACTACAGACTAAATGGTGCTTCCCCTGATTGTAGCCTGGAGGGTGCAGTTGGTGCATAGAAGTCTTCCCTTGCTAGTGACAGGATAACCAAAGACTGCACATAGGACAACAATTTTGAAATTGTTGCATTGGCTGTCAGTAAGCCACCAAGCTTAGTTCAATTTGATGTTATTAACAAAGCACTAAACTGTTCAGTCTCAACCCACCTGTATTTAAGATCAGTTAGGAAATCTCTACTGGACTAGGTTGACCCATAGGGCTACCTTATATAATAGTGCTTTCTCAGTGGTGAAATCTCAGATTTGGAGTTTTCTTCTATCAGAGATCCAGAGCCCTTTCATAGAATCATAGAATCACAGAATTGTAGAACTAGAAGAGACCACAAAGGCCAATGAGTCCAATCCCCTGCCATGCAAGAATATACCATCAAAGTATTCCTGACAGATGGTCATCCAAAATCTGTTTAAAATCCTCCAAAGAAGGAGACTCCACCACACTTTAAGACAGCATGTTCTACTGTTACCTTCAGGACGTTCTTCCTAATGTTTAGATGGAATCTCTTTTCCTGTGATATGCTGTGTGTCCTAATCACTGGAGAGGTAGAAAACAAGGTTGCCCTGTCCTCTATATGACATTCTTTCAAATATTTAAATGGCTATCATGTCACCTTATAACCTTTGTTCTCTAGGCTACACTTACCCAGCTCCCTAAGCTATTCCTCATAGAACATGGTTTCTTGGCCTTTTACCATTTTGGACACATTTCAGCTTGTCAATATCCTTCCTAAATCGTGGTGCCCAGAACTGAGGTCTGAACAAAACAGGATGGAGTAGTATTATCACTTCTCTTGACCTAGACACTATATACCTATTGATGCAGCCCAGAATTGCATTGGTTTTTTTAGATGCTGCATCACACTGCTGACTCATGTTCAGCTTGTGGTCTACTAAGACTCCTAGATCCCTTTCACATTCAAGAGACATGTCAAGAGACATGTCACCCATCCTATATCTGTGCACTTAATTTTCTCTTGCCGAGTGTAGTATCTTATATTTCTCCCTGTCAATTAATTTTGCTGGTTTTGGCCCGGCTCTCTAATCTATTATGGTCATTCTGAATTCTGATCCTGTTCTCTGGAATATTAGCTACTCCTTGTAGTTTGGTGTCATCTGCAAGTTTGATAAGCATGCTCTCTATTCCATCATCCAACTCATTGCTAAAGATGTGGAATAGCACTGGGCCCAAGATAGTACCCTATAGATGGCCAGCTAGGCTTTGAACGGATGTGGTCAAAAAGCATTTTTTTCTCATTTTCTGCAAAAGTATTGACAATTTAAAAACAGCAAAAGATTCCTTGTGAATATTCAGCACATGTGGATATCTTCGTCAAATGTTTTCTACAAATGATCTCTCTCTCTTTTTCAAAAAATAAATAAATAAGATAACAACAAATCCTTAATATCAAATGAAAATTGGTGACTGACAAGAGACAAACAATTCCTTCAGTTCTTTAGTGAAAGTAATAACTGTTAATTATGTGAAATGAAGCAATTTTCCCCTGTTATAAAGCAGGGATGGTTTCTAAATATGTCAGCTATTTGGAAATACATGGCCCTTCAATCTGAAAAGAGAGTGCTGTTCTCGTTGTTCCATTTGTTTGGGAAAATAGGTCCAAATTGATTAAACTAATCATTTTATTCTAACTGTTCTTTTTAAAGGCAACTGCTGATTGCATGCCCCTTTTGTAGCTTCGGCAAAGCCCAAGATGGTAGAAAATAACCATCTTGCCAGTTGTCACAACTATTTCCTCATTCTTTAATTAAACATAATATCAGAAACAGTGTAATTCACATCCAATTAGAGAATACTTTCTTTAGTCATAAGGCAATATGGTTTGGGGAAAAATTAATATGGAAAGGGTAAGGGGTGATGTCAAAATAGTGCCTGTTCTCATCCCACTGCACTGGCCATGAGATCCCTGTCTGGATTCAGAGAGATTTCTTCACCTTCTCAGCTGTAATGTACTCCTTTTTTGAACAGGGATGCTGCTATTTCAGTGAAACATCGTGGCATTTAAGATCCCCAGTCACAGGCTACAATCCAATATAAAGATAAGAGAACTTAGTCCACATAGGATGCTGTTCCATACTGGTCCATCTTCCGCCATATTGTCAGTACTATGTGGAAGCATCTCCCCAAAGTTTCAAGGGGGATTCTTGCCATGTGTTGCCTGAACATCCATGGCATTCCCTAGTGGTTTCCCTCTGAATACCATACCCTTCAACTGTCCCAGTTTGATAGGTTTGTTAATCCTCTAATGTCCAGTTTTCTCAGCAGCTTTTAAAATGTTCCAGTTTCTATTTCGTCCTCCTGCTTTCCACCATTATCCTTGACTTTTTTCAATTTCTGCAAGTTGAATAGTGCACTCTGTTAACCTAGTATTGCAGTTTGCATTCAGTTAACCTAGCACGAGGGACAGGAAATTATAGGATATAAGATATCTGTAGGATATTATCAACTGCACGACAGTAACATCTCCATATTTTAGCTACTTCCAGAAACAAAAAAATAGCCAGAAGAAACCAATGACTATTTGGCCTGGGGTACTTTTTTACTTTGTCCTGCAAATACCTTATGACTGACTTAATGATTTTTTTTAAAAAAGAAAATCCTGGAACACAAGAGTTAAATTCAATCAGTTCACTGAGTATAAATCTATCCAGATCTGTATGGCATGAAGCCTATGATGTAGGTTGAAAAACGGTTGGCTCTGTCAACCATCCCCAACTTAGACCCCTCCAGATACTTTGGATTGTTGTTGCTGACCATTAGATGTCCTTAATGAGGTAGATGAGAGTTGTTGATTAAAAGGATAAGATAGATTTATAGGAGTGTTGCAGGTAGGCAGGTTCCTCTATCTTTAATCTTCATTGTTTTTCTTAGCTTACGGATACATCAACACATGGTGGAAGCCTATTTATGGTGCCATATACAGTATAACACATATAGGTCAACTGCTAACCAAACATCAGACAAATAACAGAACAAAAATGAAGGATACAGAACGACATTTTGGGTATTTACAACATGTAAATATGTGTGAATAGATTTATGGAGTGGGAGGGATGTTGATGTGCATAGTACAGTCAAAAGGGTTCTACCACACACCCAGATGAATATTAAGAAGCTTTTTGAGTGACCGTTGTCTGTTGCAGCCGCTAAATAAAGGAGTGAATTAAAGATCACAATCTTGTTTGATCATACACCAGTGTAACTCCAGTGGAGTATGAGTTGTGGTTTGTACGCTTGCCTAAGGAAGCAGCCGGAAAAAAGTGCTTCCATGTATACCTGCAGTGTAATAGGTAGGTTTGAAGCCCATTCCAACATGCAAGCATAAGTTCATCACACCATCCTTCACAATCTGTAATGTTGCTCCCAGAACAGCCACATGAACAGCCATCAGACATTGCCTGGAGGATCACTGCTGTGTAAGAATACTGGCTGTGAACAAGGTCTCATTCTATAAGCTTACTGCCCTTAAGCTGCTTTCAATGTAGGTATAAACAGGTTTTTTTTTTCCTGTGAAGGCTCAGATTCAAAACTTTTTTAAAAAACTAGATTAATCTGAATCGGAAGTATCTGTTTTCTATCTCCTGCCACATCAAGTCTTGTTGCCCCCAGAGAGAAATAAATCAAGTCATGGTGGAAAATCTGTCCCCTTAAAATTATTTAAAAGGGACAATGACAGAAAAGGGCCCTTTCCGCATGTGGGGGGGGGGGAACGCCCAAAAACAGAGCTTACTGGCTTTGTTTTCCGGCTGGCCGAGTCCGTCGCCACGAGGAGCAGCGCGAGCTCGTCGCTCCACACTCCTCCGGTGTCCTAAATGGCGGCTTCCGGTTGGTGGAGGCTCTCCACCAACCAGAGAAGCTCGCCAGCCGGAAGCCTGCCCCCGGCAGATCTGCAAGCACACACTTGCGCGCACCTGCAAATCTGCTCCGGAGTCGGGCGACAGAGCGGCACAGGGTTGCGCGCTCCGTGGTTTTTAAAAACCTCTAAAAAGAGGTTTTTAAAAAACATGCCGCATGACCAGTTCCGGTCGCTCCGGAGGTATGGAACTACAAATAGTAGTCCGCCCCAGTCCACTCTATGGTGCAGAAGACCTCTGTTGGAGGTCGCTCCGCACCGTTTAAATAGCCCGGTGCGGAAAAGGCCAAGGTTCACATTATGGTATAGAAAGAAACTTATTTTCTGGCACATCCTGTTTCAGAATAGGGCAGCCATCAGGCAGGTCCACCATCGTATGCTCTCATCATTCCATATTAACTGCAATGGTTTAAGTACGGAAGATATGCACTAGTTCAAATCAGAGTTAAACAACATAAGAGTATATGGATTTACACTGGGATCCCTCTGTCCAGATTTCAGATTCCCCCTTACCACAAATTGGACTACCCAGTTTCACTTAGATTTATGTATTTTATTTATTTGAATAATTTATACCCCACCTTTCCCTATCTCTCATGACATGAGATCTACAAGAGAAAAAATAAAGCAGACATGTCCCAAGATGCTAAAAATAATCACCAGAATCCCATGTAAACTTTTACGTAATATAACTTTGAATATATGTAGCTATGTAGCAGAGACACTAAGAAATCTAGTTAGTGAATTGTGAAGATGTGTAACAGGATACTGGCAAGAGTGCCCAATGCTTATTAGTGTCTGATGCTCACTGGGACCATTGCAATGTGCACTGAGAGTTATGCATATTGGTCCCATCATGCGTTAGGTACCAATGTGCATCAGGTACTTTGCTAGCTCTGCTACATGGTAACATAACAGCAGTCCTCTACTGGATGCAGACATTGCACAACTGTGTAGCTCTATTTCCCGCAGATGTATGTCTGCTAATGAAGACACAATGTCCTAACAGGATTCCAGCCAATGTCCTTTATTTGCCAGAATGCTATCATGTTTTGGCCTGTAAATGTTCTTATGGCCTTCTTCAAGAGTCTGTATAAAAAAATCACAAAGGGACAACATAAATATATATTTGTCATCCAATTATATAAGACTGAGAAAGAAAGAGAGAAAGAAAGAAAGAGAGAAAGAAAGAAAGAAAGAAAGAAAGAAAGAAAGAAAGAAAGAAAGAAAGATCTAGTTTTCTCTAAACTCACTTTCTTAAATACCAAATTGCTATTCTTTCAATTTTTAAAAAAATCCATGATGACCCAAATAATCCATCTTTATTGACATAGGGAAAAGTTTATGAGTTGAGATTCTCTGGTATATCTATTAGTAACTGCAAAGCTAGCAAATCCCAGCAAGCATCCACCCTCGGTTAATCTCTCCCTCTTCTGATTGAGAGGCCTTTGACAAACAAAGGTTTTAACATTCAAAAGAAAGCTTGCCCAAGGGTCTTGTTACTCCATATAAAAATTAACCAGACTTTCCTTCCCCCACGTGGGAATATACATCTGTTCCAACACAATGCAAAAGAATGCAGCCTGCATGCTGGTGGTGAATTGGCACCTGCATACCAGGACTAGTTCTTTTGACATCAGCAGCAATAAAATTTGGATCAGCTGCTTCCTTTTGCTAAAGCTTCTAGTGGTGCTTGCACTGAAAACAGTTTGTCATGGTTAAGTTGCTTAAAACATAATACTGTGAGGAAAATTGGGGGAGGGAATGCATGTATTATATAGGGCACTGCACAAATCTGATGGAATCAACATACAAAGGATTAGGAAGAGGAGGGGAAGGTTGATATACTGTACCCCCAAAGTCTATACAGTCAGCCCTCCACATTTGTGGGTTTCACTTTTGCAGATTTGATTATTCACAGATTATTTCTTATCACCTCTGCTGCCTCCCTCTGCCATTTTTAATAGGGACTGCAAGCCTCATGAGATTGAGAAACTGAATGAGGCTTGCAAGTCCCTATTAAAAATGGTGTGGGGCAGCAGTGGAGATGGCAGTAAGCCCCACCAGCCACCCACTTCTGCCTTGTGAAGGAACCCTGATGCTTCAAAGGAATCCATGCTGGGTTGAATAAGGTGATCATACTTTTTTGTGTGTTAAATACAGTTTACGAGGGCCTAAAGTTATTCATGGTTTTTCCATTTCATGGGGGTCCTATGCCCCCAACCCTAATGAATGTAGAGGGATAAACGTACTTTAATTTGTTAACTATACCCAGAGAAGATATTGTAGAGAAAATTGCGTGCATTAGCCACTTCAGGTTTTTGTCTGAAGTGTAAAGGATCTATCCAAGGTGATGAGCCTTATGCCCTAACCTAAATGGTTTCAGTTTGGACTAAACCCTTGAGTGGATGCACTGATCTACTGAAGTGGAGTCACCAGCCACCATCAGCTATACCATCTCTGAACCAGCATGATAAGAAGCATGACTTTCAAGGAAATGGTTGTGTGGATGCAACTGTACAGAATTCTCATCCCATTCACAACAGTTAGTCAACATGCTGTCGCCAGTCCAGTACCATTTAGACTTATGACTGGTATCTGATGTATTTCAAACCACTGGTGCTCTTTATAGCCCTAAGTACTTTGGGAAACAGTTTATCTGAAGAACTCTTTCCTGTATGGAGATGGCTATCACACAGAGATGCTGTCTACTCATTAAGGTAATAGAGAGCTAGTAAACAGAGACCAATGTGTGTGTCATACTTCAAGTGCTGGATTTGGGAGAGCCATATCCTAGTCTAAACTAAGCCATCAAACTAATTTGATCACTATTGGGCCAGTAACTCCCTCTTTCAGGCTGATGTACTTCACAGGATTACAGTGGACCTTCCATAACTTCCATAACTGAGGTTCCAATGGGTAAAAACGTGAATGTTCACGTCCCACATTATTAAACAGCAGTGACCTGTGCACGTCCCTTTCAGTGCATCCATGCTCACATTGTCACCTTTTTAGGTATAAGATGCAATACTCCACGATTGCCAGAATTCACAGATCCAGAGGTAGCATATATAGATGGTCCACAGTATTGTGAGGATAAATTAGGGCATTTTTTCACCCAGCAACTTATGGAAGGAGAAGGCTATAGGTAACCACTTGATTTCACTAGACACACAGAGAAAGAGAGAACTTTGAAAAGTTTTTTTTTAAAAAATAGTACAATACTCAGAATTCCTTAACCAGCCCAGGTAGTGGCCCTTCTGGCTAAGGGATTCTTCATATTATAATCCAAAAAGCAGCTTTTTTTTTCTAGAGGTGTGTGTGTGTGTGTGTGTGTGTGTGTGTGTGTGTGAGAGAGAGAGAGAGAGAGAGAGAGAGAGAGAGAGAGAGAGAGAGAGAGAGACCATTTCTGCACTAGAGTGTTATAGTGCTATTCTTCCACTTTCATCATCTTATGGAATCCTGAGGTTTGCAGTTTAAACTGCAAAGGCCCGGATTCCATAGGATGTTGAAAGTGGAAGAATAGCACTATAACACTCTAGTAAGGAAATGGCAAGGGGGGGTGGAGAGGGGGAGTTTTACAGTGGAACTATTTGATTCTTTTTTTAAAAAAATGAAACCCACACACTTAGAATCACACATCCACATCATGGGCATATTTACTGAAAAACATATCCCATTATTTCTATAATGTGTTTACCTTATAGGAATGTTAGCAGAATCAGTAGTCTAACTGGATGCCTCATCCATAATGGTGGTGTTATGTACGTTTTCATTCCCCCAACTCTTGGTGGGAGTGCACCTGCCTGTCACTGTGTGTAGGTCCTGTCCGCTTCCTGTGAAGTAGTTGGATTTAGAAGAATTAGTTCTGCTTGCTTTGTGAGGCTGAGCCAGCCTGCGCACTTCTTATTCAGCCCCCTACTCTGTTGCTCAAGCTCAACTGGAACCATTTCGCACTTCCATTGTTCAGTGGTTTTTTATTTGTTTCCTTCCAGTCGAGCACATGTTTTAAAAGGCGACCCCCCAGCAATCTTCTTTTCCCCCCTCCTTTCACATGACTAAGCGATTATCTTCTTCCTAATCAAAGAGACAGATGAAAAGAGTTTATTAATAAAAGTTCCCCTTCAGGAAGATTGGAAATGAATGATTAGTAAAATACACCCAATTTTACTTATGGACCCCCCTCACAGAGAGGCATCTGTGAACGGCCGGGATGCCAGAATAGTGGCAAGGAGTCGGGCATCTGGAAGCTATTTGTGATATGGATTAGAAGTCAAGCTGCACAAAGATACTGCCTCCAGTCACAAAAGCTTGCTCTGCAGAGGGGAAAAAAATATGCTGCTTGTTTACTGTGCTACTTTCCCCCCTTTTGCTTGTTATCTGTTTTATTTCCTCTCACGCTCCGCTTTCCCCACACCATTCATGTGCAATTATGTCTATACAGATATGCCAGCTGGTGGGACTTGTTAAACATATATATTCACAACGTTAGTGTTTAGGAAGAAGAAAGACGAGAAGGATATTTGGAGGTCTGCAAACTGCTCTAAAATGTATTCAGGGCTTGCAATGTAACAGGCTCTTGCCATTAGGATTGAGTCAGAGCCAATTATCAACAGACTTTTTTTTTTTTAATAGAAGCAGTTTCACTGAATAAGTGCAAAATGGGAAATAATAATAAAGAGGGACTCTGAGTATGCACAAAGTCTTTTCCTTCCGAATAACCACGGCCTAACCCTACTCTTAAGGATTTATGGGGCGGAACATGTAAGTCAGAGAAAGGGATCCCAGAAGCCTTGGAGGATTTCTGTCACTTTCATTGTTGTTGTGGTTTAACATAACTGTGGTCATCTGGTCAATGTGAGGTTCAACAAGAATAAACTTCTCAACCTCAACCTCTATTTGAAAATATGAAAATTGATCTGTCCCTTCCAGTTTCTCCTAGTTTCTCACTTTTCCAGTCTTAAGCTCAGACAGTTCTGAACTCTGAATTTTTTTCCAAGCGCAAGTTTCATCCATCCTAAACTTTTAGAGCTTATTTTCCTCATTAATTCAAGTGACAATTTATATGTGTGTGTGGGGGAGGATTTCCTGTAATGCATTCCTTTTTTTTTGACAAAGATATACAGTTTTGCAAGTTTTTTTCCCCTGATATAGTATGTTTTTCATTATTAATATATTTATGATTGTGCATTCCCCTGATATAGGCATCTCTATATGATTTATTTTTAAATGGTAACCTTAACTACACAAATCAGAGAAGTGCTAACTGTGTTGGATATCAAAATTTTGATTCACATATTGGTTCGAATGTATGAAATAAGGAAAGCTTATATTAAAATTTTAATTGATTGGATTTCTCCCTCATTCCACCTCTGCAAATATCACTAATTGGTCAAAACATGTTTGACTTCTCTTGAGCAAGAGTTACAGGTTTCATTTCTCCAGATTCACTCTGGAACAATGCTTAGCAACTTGTTCCTTCATCTGCACTGGTCTTTCAATAGGGAATCTAATACTGGTAAGAAAGAGGCAACTGAAATAGCACTATTCTTGATTATGAACCATTAATAGATTAATAATCTACAGTAATATTTTCCTTGAGTCTAAGGCCCTTTTCACATGTGGGGGGGGGGACGGGTGAAAACACGCTAAAACAGAGCTTATCTGCAGCCGGGTAAGTCTGTCGCCACGCGGAGCAGTGCGAGCTTGCCGCTCCATGGTCCTCCGGCGTCCCAGATGGCAGCTTCCGGTTGGCGGAGGCTCTCCACCAACCGGAGAAGCTCGGCAGCCGGAAGCCCGCCCCTGGCAGATCTGCAGGCACGCACTTGCGCGCGCCTGCAAATCCACTTTGGAGCCGGGCGACGGAGCGGCACGGGGCTGCACGCTCCGTGCTTTTTAAAAACCTCGAAAAAGAGGTTTTTAAAAAACACGCAGCCCGGCTACTTCCGGCCGCTCCTGAGTGGATTCTGGTGTGGAACTACAAAAAGTAGTCCACGCCAGTCCACTCTACGGTGTAGAAGACCTCAGTGACAGGTCGCTCTGCACCGTTTCAGAAGCCCGGTATGGAAATGGCCTAAGATGTGATGCATGGTGTGTTATCCTTCCTGGGAATTTTTCCAAACTTTTTTCTTCCCCAGAATTCTTTCTATGTTACTTCTGTTCATGGATTCCCAAAGGTGCCTCAAAATTTTCTCTAGAGCAAATCTAGTCATGACTACTACAATTCAAGCAAATGTAAATGGGAAATTTTTACGAAAGTCATGCTGACACTTTACTGTTAATATGAGGTCTCTTCATCCCTCTCATAACAGGATGCAATAGTTTTCTTATTTCTTGGGCAAAGATGGGAATCATGACCTCCAAAAGTTGCTGGACTGAAGTTCTCAGCATCTCTTAGCATTGGCTACATTACCTAGAATTTACAGTCTAACAATATCTGGAAGGCCAGATGATTCCCACTCCTGTTACAGGGATGCCAGTATTAATCCTACATTGACTAGACCTGTTGAAATCAATGGGATTTATTAGTCATCACAATTAGTTAAAATCCCATTGATTTCAATCAGCCCTAGATGAAAACAACACTGGGTCTAGTCCTAGATTCCCAAAAAGCAACCAGGTGTTTGTCTGTTTGTTTGTTTGAGTAGGCATGGTGTTAATGATCTGGAGATAGCAAAAACATAAGATCATATGTATATGCAGAAAGAAATGGATTTTGTCCAGTGTTAGTCATCTGTATAATGATTAGACCCAAACAGGTGTATGTGTAAATGTGCATACATATGTGCACATAGACACACAAATACTGATATAAGGTTTTACGTTTTCAAAATAAATGAATTGGAAGGGGAATGGTTGAGAACATATTAAAATATGAAATCACGTCAAACCACAACAAATGTATTTTGACTAATTCAGCAAAACAAGGTAAACAAAAGCAATTTCCTGTTAGAATTGTTGGAGCAGGGATTTGCTTTTAAATTGCTTGCCTGGTCCATTCTACATGCACATCAACTAAGACTCTATAATATAGAGATCAATATAAATTAACTATACTATCTGAAATTTAGAATTACACTCGAAATAAGGGGAAAAAAATTACACACATATAAAACTAGCCTAGCTGGCTAGTATAAGTCTGCTGTTCCATTGTATAAGCAATACTTTGCCTTTAGTATTAAAAAGGGGCTTATAATTTACAAAGAAAGCCAATCAATAAATAAACTGTCCCTAATCAGCCAAAGAGCTGGCAGAATGACATTCCATTATCCTGTCAGACATATTGCAATCAAATGCAGGGAACCTCAAAAGGCAGGACTACATCCCGCAGCTTGAGAGCTCAGTCTGCTTGGAATTTTTTTACGCCACCATTTAGTGCCTTTTGCCTAAAAGTTAAAGGAAGTCCACCTACGTGTTGTACTGATTCCTGGGTACATTTTGGTGTGTCATTTTATTTCATAAAGCTGTGTAAACTTCATCTGCAGGGCAAAAAGCCTTCCCTGTTGCGACGGCATTGTGTCACTTGGGCTCCGTGACAGCTGATTCTCAGCAGACAGCGCTGTCAGAGAATCAGAGACTTCCACATGTACAAGTGAAATTAACTTCTGTTAGTCTGACATTTTCCACAATCAATACTCACAGGGTCCTTGTCTCTAGGATCAAAATTCATAAATCAAAAGCAGAGAGCATGAAATAAGGTATTTGATAAATCCATTAACTGAAGTGGAAGTATACTTCTGCCAGGCTGTTTATAGTATACAGAAATACTCAGAGGGTTAGAGGACTGTATGGAGGGAAAGAAATTCCTCCCAATATGCCCAGAGAATGGTTGTATTGTTTGTAAGTGGATTGAATAAATGTTGAGAAAAAAATTGGTTGGGATTTGTGGTGCCATCAGGGGGAGGGAAACTGTGCTGTGGCTACTGTTAAAGAGCATGGCTTTTATTTTAGAAAGAAAAGGGGAAAATATGTTTTTCTTCTATCTGCCACCATTGTAACCATGAAGGCCCCAAACCATCGAGCAAATGTCATGACAACCACCCTTGTCCGCTTTTTACAGCCTCAAAGTAGGATTCAAACAGTAATGATGTTCATTTCCTCAGATCTTTCCAGAAGCGTCCCTCTCGCTGCTCTGTATTTCCACACCATGGCCTGAAGGCTACTCTGACCTTCCAAATAGGACTTGGTTATAATTATCATAAGCCATCAAGCAGAGAGTTCAATTTTTCAGTTGCTGAAAGATAAAGGACATGCTGTAGTACAAACCTCTATCTTTTTCTGACTTGGGCCTTCAGTCAGTATTGAAAAGTATGGTTCAAAGTCAGGTGGTGCTAATCTTTGAACACGTTCAGATGTCACAATAAACCACTGTGCATTGCAGAGACTGGAATCCTGTAGGTTATATTTTTCCCAGTGTTGTGCAGTCATGGCAAGGGAAGGCAGACAAAATTTACAGGCTCTAAGCAGGTATTTATCAAGAGCGTTTTGTTCTTCTGGCTGCTGTACTTGTGACCTTTTCCCTGTTGCTGCAACTGCCTACTCTGGGATAGTTACAGAGCATGAATTCCCTCTGTAATTCCCCAATTTACGTCCTTCCAGATGTTTTGGATTACCCTTGGTTGTGCCCCATGCCCTAGCCTGTATGACCAACGGTGAAAGATATAATGCATTTTAGGCTAAAACAGAGGAAGCAGTTTGAGGCAGGCCTGTCCACTGGGAAGGAAGTTTCAGTCACATTCTCCATGCAGTGAGGTATATACACTTGTCTCTTCTTTTTCTTCCTTCTCTCTATGCAATAAGGTTTATATACTTGCCTGCTCCTTGGAAACTCTGCTTCCAAGCTTCCAGAAAATCTGGCTGTTTGCTTACAGCAAAAGAATTATGAAATAATTTGATGTGGATCACAAAGGCTGTTCTTACATCACAGTATATTCCATATACTAGATGTTCATCAATGTTGAGAAAAGGGACACATTTATCTTCAAAATTCTTTTAGATTTACCATATATGTACAGGAATGAAGCCTGTGCCATTCTGGCCCTGTATGGCCCCTACTTTGTCAACTCCCCAACAACAGCGAGGGGTGGGAAGGCTTTAATGGTTGTTGCAGTGACCAATGGGGGCAACATCTTTGTTTTCTTCCTTTTTTTAAAAAAAGCATTTAGCAGCAGCAAGGCAGTTCTCCTTCCCTGAAAGCTCCACGAATTAACAAATTGTGCTATGTTGTGATTTAACATCTTTGGCCATTTCCACACGGGGTAAATAAAACGGTGCAGTGCGTCCTCCATGGAGGATGTCTGCACCTTGGAGCGGACTGGGTCCGGACTACTTACCGTAGATCCGCACCTCAGTCTGCTCCGGAACGACCCCAAGTGGTCTTCCATCGTGTTTTTGAAAGACCTGATTTTTCAGGTCTTTCAAAATGCTGGCGCGCGCCATTGCATGCCTGCTCTTAGATGCAGATTTGCAGGCTCGCACCAATGCGAGCCTGTGATCTGCGGAGGGCAGGCTTTAGGCTGGTGAGCTTCAGCAGTTGGTCGAGACCCACGACCAACCGGAAGCCGACATTTTGGATGCCGGAGCAGTGCAGATCTACGATCACACACTGCTCCTCCTCACCCCGGACCAGACTGGACCCACAGAAGATCCGGTGAGTAGCGGCAGGGAGCGATTCCCTTGCCGCGTGAGGGAATGGCCTTTCTTTCACAGGCCCTTAACCAACCAGCAGGGATTTACCCTGTCTTCCCACAAGAGAGACAAACTGTCCCTTGATCTCGCTAGGTTGTACCTGTTTTGCCTACATGCAGGTAGAAGATATGGAACCATCAGATATGTAGGGCCAGGGAAGACTGTAATTCAAAAACTCAGCTTTAAAGCCTCTTTACCAGTTAGACAGAGGTGTATGGACTGGGGGGGAGCCATGAGGGCGGTCTGCCCCAGGCAGCAATTTTTTGGGAGTGCCCTGTGCAATGCAGCCATGCCCCCTCATGACACGGTCATGCCCCCTCGCGATGCAGCCACACCCCTGCCTCTCCGCCCTCCCTCGCATTGTCTCCCCTACCCGCACTCCAAGCTACGTGGTTGCAGTTAGAGTAGACAGTGTTGAACTAGACAGACCAATGGTTTGATTCAGTATAAAATCACTTCATGTATTTTTACAGATGTATAAATATCTCAGAAAAATAACCATATAAAAGAATCTTTATGAAATCATACATATGACCACACTGAGCATACTATTTTTTTAAATATCAGCATGTGTATATTAGTAACATGAGTCAAAAGAAAGGATTGAAATGAAAATATTATATGGAGCTGCACAAACTCCAATTTAAGAACTAGAATTTAAGAGGAGAATACCTGGAGTGAACCAGAAGAACAACAAAGCACAGAATGGGGAAGTTCTGTCCTCTCTAGGGGAAAAAATAGTTCATGAAAGCTAAGGGAAGAATGCATATTTGGCAAATGAAAGCGGGTAAAATAGAAATGGGTTTACCAAGCCAGCTCCATCCCATTCCCTAAAATTTTATAGCCTGGGTTGAGAACCTATCTATCTATCTATCTATCTATCTATCTATCTATCTATCTATCTATCTATCTGTCTTGCTCCCAGATCTTGGCCACTGCTCTTCTTTTTGATTTCAGAACCCAGATAAAATTATTTCATTCATTTCTGATACTATCAAGCAGAGACAAAAATAAAATGTACCACATGTCTTCTTTCTTATATAGATCTTCTGTAAGCAACTGCCTGCAATAAAAATGACATTATTAATAGCCAGGCATTTCCCTGGAGATATGATACTAATATTAAGCCTGCTTTATTTTATATATTCAGTCACTACCCATCAGCTCATACAAATGGTTTGATTTTGCCTTCCTCTAATTACAACGGGAGCCAATAATTAGAACAGTTTTTTTCTATATAGATCCTCTGTCTTCTAATATGTCAATAGTTGTGGTTTTCCTAGAGAGTTTAAATGTACTGCAGTAGGTGCCCTTGAGAAAGATTTTTTGTTGTTGTTGTTATTCAGGTTCAATAAAGTTTTCACTCCTCCTTCTCTGCATTGCTGCTATAGTATAATTTGTTCCTGATGAATATTTTCTATCCATGATGACACATGCCCACAGAAAGAAAAAAAAGAACCATGATTAATAGGAAAAAAAAACTTCACATAGATATAGGGAATGAAATTATTTCATCCATGCCACTTGTTTCCTTTTCTGGGTGAACAAGGATAATAGATATGTCATTTACAGTCATTCAAAAGACTGAGTCCAATTTTGTTGTAAAGCAGTTCTATGGGATAGAAATGATCAGGTATTAGACAATGCAACAAAGGACAGAATAGATTCTCTCCTTGCACAATGCACTCTTCTTCAGGATTTTCAGAGTTGAAAAAATAAATCAAATTGGTTGTGTTGTTTAACCAAGTAAAGTCATTCACTCCTTGATGCAGAAATCTGTGAATGCTCAAATGAACCTTGGATCTTTTGACCTGCTTCTGTGTCTCTTGTAATTTCAATGGAAGGAGCCACAGATCCATGTATGTAAATAAAAGTGCCTTCAGACAGTTTCTTTCAACTGGAATGAATATGAGAGCCATTTGGGGCTAGTAACTCTTCCATGCCTGTGTTCAAGAAACCTGGCAAGTCAAAATGTGGGTTTTTGAACAATTTGCTGAGAAGGGCAAAAGGTAGGGCCAAAACTAAAAGTAACATTTGAGTGGATTAAATTTTGACAATTTAATTTCAATGATACTTAAGAGTCAGAAGTGGGAGAGTGATGGAAGTTTCTGTGCTGTGTGAGTGTTCTTCTGCCAGTGAAACCATTGGATATAAATCCATAGCACATGTAGTCTGTGTCTAGTTTCATCATGTTTTGGGGAAAAATGCTTTAAATGTGTCTTTCTTTTTCTGTATATTTCCCCCAATTTTGCATATTGTTCACACATTTCTTTTTTTAAAAATGTACATTTTAATTGAAAGTATCCCACCAACTGACTAAAACATATTTTAGCAGCGTTTGTGCAGGCTTAAATGTCCACTTTTAAAAAACATATCCACAGGTCTGGGTTAGTAGGAAGATTTTAGAGTGTAAATTGCATTTAGATCATAGTATAGAAGCGTGAACCAAGAGAAACCTATCAAACTGTGCACTAAAATGAGATTTCTTAAATGTCCCTAATGTATATTCCAAAAGAGTTGCAAATAGTAGTTTTCCTTACCAGAAACTCTGAAAAATCTCTTCATTGAGGGTAATATTGTTATGGTTACAGTGAGTACTTGAAGTCATTCTACTCACATATCATTTCCCACGTATGTATTAGTACACTCTGGTTAGAATCCTGTTGGTGACATTTTGCTGGTGTAACTCGTACTTTCTACTTGAATATGCATTTTTAGGGACATTGCCAAAGGAGGTACTCAGTACATCTCAGTGCAATACCTCTCATGCAGGTGTCCAAAAGCTGCTGGGGGTTCATGGGTACAATTCATTCCCCCCAGCCTTTAACTGGCTGTAGGGCTGTACCCAGATATACGCCAGATGCCCTTGTACACTTGCCCTGTGCACCTCCTTCCTTACCCTGGAGACAGAGGCTGTTTCTTTTTCTCTGGGTGCTCAGGTACACTGCAATATGCCTGTACACATCCAGGGAGAGAGTGGGAAGAGGGAGAAGACTCCACCCCCTCCCCATGGTATAAATATGCTTCTAGAGACTTATGCTTCATCAGTGTGTTTACTGGATCACAGCCAATTATTAAGATACAGTAGTGTAAAGTCAGCTTGTGGTCAACTCAGTAGCAGAAATGTGTTGTAGAAAATATAAAATAGCATAGCTCAAAAGGAACTTCTCAAAAGGAGAAGCATTTCTTGAACAAGCAAGTGTGGGCAAGCTAATCCAATAAAAAGTATTGAGCTCATTACCATGAGTTGAGTTTGACTCCTGAACACAATGGCATAGCTTTTCGGAACCATGTTTACAGGAAGCTCTTTCAGTGTGAGCCTCATGTGTGAGACAAGAATTCCACAAGGCTGAGAAATAGAGAAGAATGTTCTGTTTGCAGTCTGACTTCATTCTATTTCCCCTCCCTTGAGCTGTTATTCTTGTTTATGTGGATGTCATATATTTCTGATATTTCTTCCTCTTCCAGTGGACTCAAGACCATCTTCTGAAACCATTTCAAAAGTTGTTTTGCACCTTGCACTCAAATATGCTACTTCGAAGAGCATGTTGGAAGAATTACAATCACAATTAATGACATGTCAATATCTTTCTAAGAAAAATATTGATGTCCAATTGGTAATCAAGCACTTACTAGGTAACATACCCATATTTCAATGACTCCCATCCATCAGATTGAGCACTGAAATACCAGTAAAGTTTGGGAGATGAACCCCAAAGTGAAGCAAAAAGGGTCAAACAAAAGGACATGGTGCCCCTATACTAAAGATTATTGAATATGCACACAGAAATAGCCTTATATAGATAGATTTAAACACTAATTTATTATAGCTGAGGATGAAGCATCAGTACAGTTTAGTATTTAAATAGACATTAAAGAATAAATAAGGAAATATCAAAAGAAGATTTTCCTACATTCTTCAAGAGAAAAAAATATGCAAGAATAAGAAATACATGTGGGTTCTTATTCCCATTTCCTATATAGGCCTATATCCTATTGTTAAGACAAACTAGAGTAGAACTGTTGAACCAGTGGGATTTATTTACACATTGGTTCACCATTCAACTGTTGATTCAACAGGTCACTCTAATTGGGACTATAATTCAGGCCATACAGAAAAATACATCCCATTCATGTACAGTAGACTGTTAGTACTTTAAATTGTTACACTCTTGTTAGTTAACCAGAACAAACCATGGAAGTGTAAGGTCTATCTTAGTAAGTGTATGCAGAGTCTATATTGCTTGTAAAACGAGATTCATTCAGGTAAAATAGTAAGTACCTTGCCATCTATCATGAGAAGACATGATTTCACCAGAAAAGGCAGTAATGCTTGGTAAGGTAGAAGGCAGTAGAAAAAGAGGAAGATGCCATTACTGGTTCATTGACTCAATCAAGGCAGCCATGGCCTTTTGCTCCTAAGACCTGAGCATGGTTGTTGATAACAGAGTGACTTAGAAGTGTCTCATTCACAGGGTCAGCACAGAAACATAGAACCATGGAATCACAGAATCATAGAGTTGGAAGGAGCCCCATGGGCCATTGGGTCTAGCCTCTTTCCCAGTGCAGGATCTCCAGTTAGGGCATTCCCAAGAGGTAGATATCCAGCCTCTTTCTGAAGACATCCAGAGAAGGAGACCTCACCATCTCTCTAGGCAATTGGTTCCATTGCCGAACTATTCTCACTGTCCTTTCTAATATTCAGTCTAAATCCTCCTATAACTTCCTATTTCTCTGCTGTCTTCAACATTACCAAGCATTATAATCTTTTCCAATGACTCATATCATCTCATGATATATCCAAAATACAACAGCTTCAGCTGAATCGATTTGGCTTCTAAGGAGGGTTCAGGCTTGATTTGCTTTTGAATCCAGTTATTTGTCTTTTGGAAGCCCATTATATCTCTAGACCTTTCCTTCAGCTCTGCATATCAAATTAATTGATTTTATTTTTCTCAGCTCATTGTCCAGGTTTCACATCCATACATAGAACTGGAAATGCTATGGCAAGAATGATCCTGATTTTAGTATTCTGTGATACATGTGATATATTTAATAGCAACTTTCATGACATGTAGCTATAAAAAATGAAGATTCTCTCATTAAAAATGTGGCAACTATAATTAGCATGATTGTGTCTTAATACACAGGGATTCAAGTCTGGAGTGAAGCTCCTAGGGCCTATGGGATCCCTTATTATTGAACAAAGAAATATTTGTTACTGAAAATGAAGAAACAAGTCCCAGGAGATAAAATATTCCATTTAAAGTCTATTCCATCCCTCTCCCCGCTCTTTTTGTTGTTGTTCAAAATTGCCTTTTCCCACAAAAGCTAATTTTTGACAAATGGATGAATGTGGCCTTCAGTTGTCCAGGGCAGGTGTGTGGAATATGAGCAGTTGTGATCCCTGGACCCTCCCTGTTCCCAACCCAGGCCTAGATAAATCTTTCAGTTTCTCCAACAGCCAATTCATTTTTAATCTCCAGTTCTTTACACCTTGAATATGAAGAAATGCTTATGAATGCAGTCCCTAGCAGACTTCTATGACTGTCTGTGTGAAGGTGTCTCCACTAGAACTGGTCTAATGACAGCAGAAGTTCACCTACTTGGACTTGAATCTTATGGATCCTTACACTAGTGTAACTGGGGTTATGCTACTTGTTCAGATGTTGCATAAGGAGGTATCCAATACCTCCTCATGCAATGTTTTTGCAAAGCACAGTAACAGCTACCAGATGGTGACTGTGTGAAGTTCTGGACTCCCAATCCAAACAGCCATTGACAGGCCATGGAAAAGGAAAGTTTCCTCACCTGTCTACTCTCAACCTCTCAGATATCTGAGTTACATAATCTGGTAAAATTTTACACATTGTCAGCTTCAAATAAGATCTTGGGCTCCATTCTGTCACCACAGGGCAGTGGAAGCCTCACATATAAAAATGTACATGTGTATGAGGTGCTTTATGTTATGACTTATACTATCAAAAAGGTATCATGGAAAATTTAACGATTATGCAGTACATTTTCACTATCAGCCTCAGACTCCACATTTATCCCATTTAACACAATGATGGTGCAACATAATTGTGCAAGATAAAACCCAAACTCATTCCATTTGAATAATGTTCAGACAAACTCTCCTGAACATCAAAATAGGTATTAATGACCCACACATCCACAGACAACTGTGGATCACAGCCAGGGTGTTTATCTTTTCCAAAACTTCAGATCATGAAAAATATCATTACACTTTTAATGAAAGATATTCACATTAGAAATGAACATTTTGCCTTGAAGGAGAAAGGTAATACATCTCTATCATAGCATGTTAATTAATTACTAGCTCGCAATTTCTGTGGACCTGAATTTGAATTGCACATTAATAATAAATGAAATAAGTAGGATTAATTTTATTGCAATGAATATCAAGTCATCTAGCGATGATTGGCTGCTTCTGTTTCTTTTCTTTTAAAAAAGAAATAGTATTGCCTTATAAATATTCAAGTTTTTCTGTGAAATTACTGGGAACAATTTCCATGAATTTATTTATACATAAACTTAAAAAAATACCTTGAGGGATATGCTTAGTTTAAAATGGTATAATGAAAAGAGAAGCTAGACATTTGTCAATTAGTTATGAATTTCCTCAAGGTTTGAATCAATTAAGCTAATAAGAAAAATCCACAGAAATTAAACTAAATATTTAAGACCAAACATCACTTAGAAGATCTAATGAGCATCCTTATCTGTGTCCAGTAAGAGCTAAGTCTCCTTTGTAAACCTATTAGTTGTTCACTAGATCATCAAGTAATAACTTCTTTGTCTAACTGAGTCATCAAATAGAAATTACACACACATAATTTTCATATCCATAACTTTCCAATCCAAAAGTGTACTGACTCATCTTGTGTTGAAGAATCTAGTAGTGCATAAAATCTATATGTGAATCAGCCTAAAATGGTGTCATTGATAAAATTTGACTGGAAAGCATTTGCTAGATGCTGTATTTAGATGTGCGCAGGAAAGTATATAATCCAAGATCCTAAATGATTTGTTATGATCATAGTTCTTCAATGTAAGCCATTTAGGAATCTCACACATTTTAACATGGGTACTAAAAATGATGTCAATGGTTTTGACCAAGACAAGCATATTCTAGTCATTATACCACTGTGAACAGGGTATAGCAGGCTTTACGGTCTTTCTGCACTACAGTGTTATAATGCTATCATCCCACTTTCAACATCCTGTTGAATTCTGGAGTTTGTAGTTTACTGAGGCCAAAGAGCTGCCTGGCTGAGAATTCTGAGAACCCTGAACTGCAAACATCAGGATTCCATAGGATGTTGAAAGTGGAATAATAGCACTGTAACAGTGTAGTGTGGAAAGGCTCTTAAGTCTCATTAGAACTGCACCTAGGAAAATGCTACTAGTTCTAACCTATCCTTCCCAAAGAACTAGTGATTTACCTTGCAGAGGGGAATAAGGCAAGACACACTAACTCTGGAGGCCTAATATATATACTGCCATCACAAGTATAGCACTGGTTCATAGAATCATATGATCGTAGAGTTGGAAGAGACCACAACAACCACTGAGTACAGTGCCCTGCCATGGGGTAGCAGGGATAGTATGAGTATTTGAAAAAGTTTGAAAAATGGGTACAAAACAAGCTTTTGAAGCATCAAGGAACTCTGGTGAGAAGAATACTGTACTGAGAAGAATCTTCATAATTTGGGATTTATTCTGTACACCATTTGTGTGTAGCTGATTTGAACAGAAAACAGTATTTTCTATGCAGGAAACTGCATTTTCTGGGCAGAAAATAATATTTATTTTCAGAAATATTTTTCTACCAGAAAATGATGTTTGCTGTGCAGAAAATGCTATTTATGTGCAAAACAGCCACATGTAAATTTTATGCCAAGTAAGGCCATTTCCACACCAGGCAATTAGAACGGGGCAGTGCGTCCTCTCACGGAGGTCGTCTGCACCTTGGAGCGGACTAGGAGCGGACTACTTACTGGAGATCCGCACCTCAGTCCACTCCAAAATGACCCCAAATGGTCCTCCAGCATGTTTTCTAAAGACTGCAAAAAACAGGTCTTTATTTTCCTCGAATGCGCCATTCCATTCCTCCTCCCTTGTGCAGATTCACAGGCTCACATCAATGCGAGCCTGTGATCTGTGGAGGGTGGGCTTTAGGTGTGGCGAGCTTCAGCAGTTGGTCAGGACCCATGACCAACCAGAAGCCGCCATTTTGGAAGCTGGAGCAGTGTGGATCCGCAGACCTCGCACTGCTCCGATTTGCCCTGGACCAAGGAGAAGCCCTGCGGAAGGGCTTCAGGGACAGTCTACGTTGCTTCGGACCCCAGAAGAAGCGATAGGTAACGGCAAGGAGCGATTCCCTTGCCTTGTGCAGAAAGGGCCTGTCTCAAATTGCAAGTTGACTTTAAAACAGTTTTTGAAGACTTTCTCACAGCAGGAAGAAAATTGATAAAAATTATTGATCGCTTTCTTCGAAAAGAAAATTAGTGACATCACTAATCATTACATCACTACCTGCATATTGTCAGCTGAAAATCCAGTTGTGAGACTATCTGGCTTATTCTCATAGATACTTTCTTGAATTCCATTTTTTATTCAACTCATCTGGGACAGAAGTGACAGAGTTCCAGACATAGGAAGAAGACATGAGTGAGGTCTGATCTCTGCTTGGCTTGTCACCTCTATTCCTGGAACAATTTGGGGTACTATTTCTGAGATACTCATTTCTGAGACACTCAGTATGAGGAACAAAAGTTCATGTGCTCCTTGGGAATTATACTAGGTCCCTGCAATGTATTCACTGCAACTCCTTGTAAGCTGTAGCCCCATACACCCATGGGAATAAGACTTCTCAGACTCAGTGAAACTTTTTCTATAGACAACTCCTTTTTTACAGCAGTTGCAATCACCAAGATATGGTGAGCAGGTAAAATAGATGTCGGAAAGCAAAACCTGCAGACCACCAGCATCCTCCCAGGCCATTTTGGAGCCCCCACAGGTTCCTATACCCTTGTTTGTTTGTTTGTTTTGAATTAAATTTAAATTTAATTTAAATGTAAGTGTAAATATAAATTATTCTCATGCTGTGGAGCATGGCGGCAGTTCTGTTGTGGTTTTGGCCCCATCTGAGTTGCTTTAGGCCCTGGATAAGTTTTTTTTCTTTTAAATGGGAAGTGATCCCTGCCCCCCTCCTTTATTGGACAAATTCAAACATGGTTAAACATATGTATTTTGTGATGCACACAAATATCACAAGTGATGACTATTCACTTGCACTTGTCCCATTTGCAAAAGCTCTTCTTAGCATTAGAAAAGGCAACTATTTAAATTAGTTCTGTATACAAGTGTTTCTTTGGGTCATGGGTTTCACTATACCAATAACCTGTCTTGCTCTTTGTCTCCTCCCATATTCATGATACTCTGGCTTCATTAGTAAAGTCCAGCTTCCCTTCATTCCCTCTGTTGCATAATTTGACATATTTCTGTTGGCGGTAGAAATGCAGCCACAGCTCCTTCTGGTTCTCCTCACCATAACCACCTGGTTTGCTTGTTCAGTCACTCCACTTCTCCTCCACTTCCCTTTCCCTTATAGACATTCTTGAACTTGGCATGATGAATTGTTGCCTCTTTTCGAAGTCATTCCATGAGAAAGAAGAAGGGGGCAGAGGGATGTAACAGAACAGGGTGGGACAGAAGAGATTTTTGAACAGATGCAAAGTATGTGGAGCAAAATATAGGGGTAAGGTGCAAAATCCACCCTATCTCATTCTATCTGAGAAACTTGGGAAAGAGAAGATTAAAGGGCCATTAACACAGGTTGACTCCAAAATCAAAACCCAATTTGTCCAAAGTAAGACCCAATGAATTTTATGAGGCCTTTTCCCCAGTGAATTTGGGATGGTAGTCAGAGGCACATTTACAAGAGAGTTAGACCCTCCCCCACACATACATTTTTGTGCTTCTTTGCTTCTAAGTAAACTGTGCATTGTGACACATTTACAAGTTTTAATTGATATACACTTTTGTGAGCTGCATCCTAAATCATCATATGCATCTTGACAGAAGTCCCAGAAACCTTATGCATACCCTTTGGCCCTTTCCTCATGAGGCTGGTGAATCGGTTCGTGCTGTTTCATACTGGATTTTCTGGGCTCAAAACAAGCCGGACTTTCCCTCATTTCCTTCCGCCCAGCTACTGTGTATGTTTCATTCTGATTCGGAAGAGTGCAAGTTCATGAATCCACACTGCCTCCGCACTGTGGACTCTTCTGCTACTCCCCTCCCCCTGCCCTGTCGGCTGTGATTGGCTCTTTTTTTTTTTTGCATGGTTTAGTACGTCATTTCATACGTGCGTACATGTGAAAGTCCATACTACCCCTTGGCCCCTCCCATGAGCTCTCCCCTGACCACCAGTTCACACTGGTGTGAATGTATGTGTCTGCACCACTGTGAAAGTACGAACTGGATCGATCTGGAAAACTGGAAAACTGATTTCTTCCGGTTTTCAAATAGCGCTCTTTACCACCACATGGAGGTGCATTTAGTCGGAATTATGTGCAGAATGAAGGTAAATAAACCAAATGTAGTCCGCTCCAACATGCAGAACACCTCTGGGGCAAGATGCATTGGCCTGCTTTAATAACAGCATGCGGAAAGGGCCTTCAATGGCAGGTTTGGTTATGATTAATCCTACAACATCCCACTTTTTCAGCTACTTCTAAAATACTCCAGTTTCTATCCCCACCTCCCATTTACCCCAGTTGTCCTCAGTTTATTTTAATTGCTACAACCTAAGTTCAAAGTACAAAAGTAGGGGGGAACAAGGAGAAGGGGGAAGAATCCAGTAATGTAGACTCGAGTCTATTGACTCAGACTCAAGTCAGACTCAAGTTGCTTCAAGGACTTAGTTCAGACGTGACTCGGCAATAACTGATGGACAGACTTGACTAGACTTGTGACTGGTCTATTTTTAGTGATTGACTTGCTGTCCTTGGAAGTCCTACCTCTTCTTCCAGCCTTTTCCCAATTAGCAGTGAGGGAATGTTATGTTGATGAGCCAGTGAGAACTGCATATGCTTCTTATCCCCACCTCTGTGCCTCTCCCTTGTTCCTCTGGAAAGTAAAAGTGAGGGAAGATTGAAGATAGGGGACAAACAAGGTTTTGCAGCTTTTTTTTGGTGACTGTGGGCATGGAGTGGTCTTGGCATGGGGGAGTGAGGGGAGGTTGGGGAAGGTCACCTCTGAGAGGAAGCTACAACCCAGTCTCTCATGGCTGGCAGAGTCAGGGTACCTGTCCCAGTGGCTTCCTTGAGAGCAAGCAGTACAGTCCACCCTCCACATTCCTTGGTTTCTCTTCTGCGTAGAGTTTGTAGCTACTGCTTTACTTGTTTGTCCTCCTTGCTACCTCCTCCTCCTCCTCCTCTCCTGCCTGCCTAAAGCTCCAGGACAGGATGGGTCTTTGATTTTCTAGTGATTGAAACTTAACCCCTACCCGACTCCACCAATACCTCCTGGTTTTTTTTGGCTTTTTTTTTTTTTTTGGTTAAAGTTGAACCCCAGACTTGAAATTCAACTTGAGACTTGACTTGAATTATCTTGCAAGGACTTGAGACTTGACTTGAAACTTGAAGGTAGAGACTTGAGACTTGACTTGTGACTTGGAGTAAAAGACAAATACAGCACTGGAAGAATTTTGCCCTTCCCAGTAAAGTCAGGCAAAAGCAAACTGCTGCAACCTCTCCTAGCATGTCATTTATCCTCATTAATTCCTTTTGCCATCTTGACCCCACTATGAATTTGTTTGGCTACATGCTTTCATCAGTTTTCATGTGTGAAATGTTGGAGGGTATATTTATGCCAGAGAGCCAGCATGGTGTAGTGATTTGGGCATTGGAATACAACTCTGAAGACCAAGGTTCATATCTCCACTTGGTCATGAAATCCACTGTGTGACCTTGGGCAAGTTATATTTTCTTAGCCTCAGAGAAGGCCAGAGGCAAACCCCTCTGAATGAATCTTGCCAAGGGAACCCCATGATAAGGAAATGGGAACCATCCTTTTGGGAAGATGACTCAGGTTCGTGGCTAGAAGGCAGAATAGGAAATCTGAGTATATGTGTATGTGTCAGTATGTATGCACCCTCTCTAGCGGGAGAGAGACTATGAGGTGCTGCTTTCCAGGAGGAAACGGGAAGAACTTTGGAGACTTGGAGTTGTAGGGAGGTTACTCACTGAAATCTTCACTTTTTAAAACACACGCACATCTCCAAAACTTCCATATATTTCTTCATTTTATTTTCTCTACTTAACTTTCTCCACATGGACTAGAGCATGTTTCTGTGTATTGCTTTTTCAATTGTATATTAGCCATTTGCATTTTAAAATATGCACAGTTAATATCTCAGAAAGGCCCTGTAAGCTCCGTAAATGTTCAAATGCTTGAAATGAAGTGTGCATCTCTTCACAGCAAGTCCTGTGAAATGCAATAAGGCTGTTTCCATGAAGACTGTCCAGTCTAATAAAAAATCCTTCCCTTATGAACCTTGACAGGAGTCAGGGACATCAAATTCTTAGATGTGATCTAGGTAATAATAAATACATATTTTTTAAACATCTTTTCTTGTGGAACATTAATTTCTGCTCCCTCTACCCATTTTTATTTAAAGTTATGAATCATTGACTCATTGATTGGCTTAAGTGCATGTCTTGGGGTGAGATAGCATTCTATGATCATATCTGGTCACTAGTGTAAGAAGATGCCTGCCTCAAGACCTAGCTTTATTATTTATGCTATTAAGAGTGTGGCAGCATAAAGCTTCATGCATATGGACAGTAACATTATACCGCCTGGCCATTGATTCAGTTTGCTGTATAAAAGAAGCCCATATTAAATTTACAAAGGCTACAAAACCATTAGCACTGATGGCTTCCAGCAAGTAAACGTTCAGGATGACTCATACTTTGTTCCTTCATGCCATTTAGGAATTAAGTATTCTTAATTGATGTAATGCACCACAAGTTCCAATGGTTGCCAGCAAAAGAAGCACATAATTCTACTGTAATTTGAGTACAGTATTCTAATTGATTAATTGAGTTTCCTTGTAAGCCTGTGCAGGAGTTTTGGATGCAAGAAGGTTATCCTTGTTCTACGTAATGATAAAAATGCTTAAACCTGCAATAGAAAGTAATGTTATCAGTGCTGGGTGAAAGTACATAGGATTACAAACCAAATGAGATAGCTGATTTTCTGGCAACAAGTGGCTTGTACTTAACACTAAACAAACACTAAGGAAGAAAAAAAAAATAAACACAAGGATTTTGCTTTAGCATGAGATTCTAACGGCATCATTTTTTCTCTTCAAAAAAGAACCTTCAGTGTCTGTGAATTTCTCCACTACTGATCAAGCAGTTATTTTGTTAAATAACATGTGGAGAATTTTACATCATTCTCCACCTCAATGTTCACAAAATTGACTGAGGTGAGTATGGAAGTTTGTGATCATGTATATCATCTCTAGCTGGGAAGAGGGGAAGTATTCTCTCTACCCCCTTCAGAACCATAAAGAACATTGTTTTCTGACTTTCTGATCTACCAGACAACAACGTGCCTTAACAAAAGGAAGATATAGCCCTTCTCAGGGTGGTATCCAATTAATTCTTCCCAGTTAATGAACAACCTGGGGGAGGGGAATTATTCTTTCTCCCTTCTCTAGCCCTCTGTGGATCCTCAGACCTTTGCTGGAGGGTGGGGTTATCTTCCAGGCTCTGTCAATAAAAAGACAACAGCTAGCATCCCCTCCAGTTGACTAAAGTGTGTTTCCCACTTTGGAATGCAGTTCTGCAGTTTGGGAGCAAGCACTCAAAAGATCTTCTGTTGCATTCTCATCTTCTGAGAGTGGAAAAGCCTGACTTGTATGGGAGGATACAATCCTTCAGATAGCCTAGGCTCAGGTCATGTAGGGCTTTATAGGTCATAGCCAGCAGTTTGAATTGTGCCTGGAAACTGATAGCCAGCAGGGCTATAGTAACATGGGAGTCATATTGCTCCACCTAACTGGTCTCAGTCAATAGACTGACAATTGTATTTTGGACCAGCTGCAAATTCTTAACAATCTTCAAAAGTATCTCAACTTAGTCTAGATTACAGTAGTCCAGCTGAGATGTAACATGCATTGCCATGGGGAAATCAAACATATTCAGGAGAAAGCATAGCTGGTGCATTAGAATTAACTGTACAAACACACTCATGACCTCTGCACATCCAAGCTTGGCTAAATCCAGGAGTGTGCCCAAACTATTACGCTAGGCTTGGAGGTGGTGGTGTTCAACCTATTCAGCACAGGCTGAATCCTGATTCCCTGACTGAACTTTCAGCTGACTAGGTGAACTTCTGTTGTGTCTGATTTAAGCTTCAGTTTGTTCGCCATCATTCAGTGCATTATTGGAATCGGACACTGGTTTATAATCTAGCAGCCTCTCCACATTTAAATGAAAAGAAAGAACAGAATTCACTATTATCAGCATCCTGTGGAACCTCTCCAAGTGGTTTCATGTAAGTTGTAAATAAAGCCTAATGGTTGTACTGTTAAACTGCTATGCCCAGCATCTTCTGAACTCCCCTCCAAGAAAGTCTAGAGCCCCTGAAGAACAGTGTCTTGAAATGCCACCCCAGAGAGATGGTCCAGAAGACTATAATGGCCAATTGTATCAAAAAGCCACTAAGAGGATCCAACAGAACCAACAAGGACATGTTCAATTTCTTCTGTAGATTTTCCATCAAGATGACCAAAGTTATCTGCATTTGATAACCAGGTCTGAAGCTAGATTGAAATTGATCTAGATAATCCATTTCATCAAGGAATCCCTGGAGCTGAGAAACCACCGCACACTTTATCAGCATGTACAAGAAGGAATATTGGAGATGGGCATGTACTTATTCAACACGGTGAGGTTTAGGAAGAGCTTTTTCAGCAGTGGTCTTACCACCACATCCTTTAGGTATGCTGAATCTTATGTTGATGCTGAGATTTTGCTACCCTCTACTTATTCTGTCAGTCTCTCTTGGCCACCTTTATGAGTCAGAAAGTGCAAGGCTCCAGTGTACACATCATCTCCACATCCTCTCTGACTGTAAAAAAATTAAAATATCTATTATCACTGTATAAAAAGGGGCCAAAGCTACATCTGCTCTGATGCTGTCAAGTGCAAAATGCAAGTCAGAAATGATTCATGTGGATTTTATCTGCAAGATGTCATGCAAATTGTTCACAGTGGATTATCAACTGATTGAATCCACCACTTGTCCAGAATGTAAAAGACTTTGGGCCACTCAAAAAAAGTTCTGCCGGGTTATTCTTTGTTGATGCAGCAGTAGCAGAGAAGAATAATTATTTGCCCCTAGCTTCATCATGGAACAGACGTTCATAGAAGCTTTAGCCTGTGTTAAGTCAGACCACCTCCAAAATATCCACCATCATTGCTGTTGATGCTGTCCCACTCATTCCATCACAACCAACTCCCTAGAAAACCAAGGGGGCTCGTTGGCTCGACTCCAGAGGAGAGCTTGCTCAGCAGCTATTGTGTCTAATCCGCAGGCCATTTCCCCAACCAGAGGTCAACTAGAAATGTGCACAACAAATGTATTAACATGCTGAGCATAAAACACTCCATTAAACTTGTCAAATTAGCATAGACAATGTACTTGTTAAAATATCACAAAATAGGATGTAACCTCATAAATTCCAGAATTTCTAATAGGATAGCTAACAGACTTAAGCAGACAACATCAGGCATATGTTCTAAATGTTATGGCAGGCTCTGAATAATTTTTTCCATGATTACCTAATCTCCTCAATGCAAGAAATGTATATCAAAAGATATGGATTCTGTTCTTAACTTCACGTGTGTGAAGAGAAAGGAGTGACTTCCTTGTTCTCAACCCAAAAGAGTACAGAACATTGAATATAAAAAGATTTCTCTCTCACTCAAAACAAGTTTAATGAACTCATGAAGAGACAATAATCCAGTGGCAGCTCCTCACCCATCTTGCACACCTTAATAAAAATATTTATACATAAAACTATAGATAACTCTCTGCCAAAAGCTGACAAACCTGTCATTGCACCTGTATGTGTGCCCCAATAAACATGGATATTCCTTTGGCCTTAATACCACTCAGTACTGCATCAAAAGAAATGGGTATATACCCTACCCCCTTCCTTCCTACTTTTTTATGCTGCAAGAGACTAACATGACCACTTCTTTGAAAATAACCTTTGGAAACTGTTGTTCGGGTTACACTTATATATTCCAAGTCTGATTTTAGCTTCATGCACACACTAGGAATTTTTGATTAATTGTGGCCAAAGAATGGTGAGAGGAGATATGCTACTTTGGCACAGGCATGAAAATTAACTGCCGCACCCACTATAGCTGCCCACCTCTATCTTGAAGCAAGAGCAGATACATAAGGAGAGAGGTCTTCGATCAGGCAATGAGATTGCTGATTTTAAAGAGGCTAATGGATCAAAATGAGCACTTTATGAGAGAAGAGGATACTGTACATATAAATTTCCAGTTTCTTCCAAAGCAAAATGAGTCTGTCCAGCTTGTTTAGCTGTGGCTGAAATCCTAGGAAAAGAGTAGGATTCACTTTTGTGTAACCATACATGGGATATGTTTTGTAGATGCTCATTTTGTTTCACCTGTGTGATTTCCTTTTGTCTACTTTCTGCCTTGATAAATCCAGTGTTGTAATACCACCACCTACATCTGTGTGTGTGTGTGTGTGTGTGTGTGTGTGTGTTTCATGTCATGTAGACAGTATCCCTAACAATGCAGAACAGCTCAATCTTTGTATCACCCAGTCCACTAAGGGGACACAATTCATTTCAGTCATGGTTCAAAGCTAGCCTGAAATAATCACAAAGTGACACTGTGAAATTACTGTAAAAAATTGTATGGCAATGTCATGACATTTTATAATTGAGACCTCTAGTACTCATAGCTCTATCAAAGCCCATAAGAAGGAGGAAAAATTGTGTTTTGACAGACACAGTAGCTTGCAAGGTACAAGTGAGATTGTATAAAGTCAGCCATGTAGAAAGTTATCGGATGTTCCAGTTTCTGTCCCCATGAAATTGGCACAAATCATCTGGATTTGACTTCAGGAAGGTGGTTAAGAAAAACACGAGAGAGCAAACAAGGAGGTAATGGCCACTCAAAGACTTAACCTATGTCATAGAGCAAATTCAGGTGTCAACCAACAATCAAATAAAGATGAATGAGCTTATCATGTGGTTGTGTGATGCCTCATTGGTCCCAATTTAATTAAACAGAGAGAACACTCATATAGAAAGATTAATAGAGCAGCTACCACACAGGAAAGCTGGGTGAAAGTAACAACAAACAAATACAAATCAAATCCAGCTTGGACACAGTATTTATTTTTAGAAGATGAATATAAGCACGCGCTCACTTGCATTTCTTATGTTTTAGGCAAACTTATCTGAGCAAGAAGGCTGACATGACTAACCAGGATTTTACTTACATGACTCTGCAAAAGTCCCATTGGCCAAATCACCTAGGCAGCTAAAGTATTACAGGCTATTTTTAGAATACTTTTTTTCTTTTCTTTTCTTTTTAATTAGAAAACTCATAGAAACTTAGCCCATTCTTTGGTAAAGGTTCCAGCTTCTATACTTGGAGAGGATCCTTGATGCAAAATGTCTGCTTGGCATTAAATGATTGGCTTTAGATTGTAATTAGAATCCTTACTCGAGTTAGTGAGGAAGGGCCATAACATTCAGTGGTGGTATTTCAGGTATAGGCTTTAGATAGACCATCAAACCCCAGTTGAGCAATTAAAAAAAAAAAAAAAAAGCTTACCAGATTCTCTGGAGGGCCTACCTGGATCCAAACTGGCCCTTAATTCATATCAGACTACATTAGACTAATGTGCCCTATAACTCCACCTTGTCGTGCTTGGCGTACATCCTCCTGTCATCAACAACTTCAGGCACGGGCAAAATGAAGAGGCCACCTCAGGCAGCAGACTAGGGTAACAAGAAAGGGCAGCAAATTCTTAGTTATTTTTGTTGCTGCTGATTGTCATTAAGTTGGCTTTGACTTATGGTGACCCTATGAATGAGAGATCTCCAAGACAGCCCTGCTTATGTCCTGCAGACTCAGGATTGCGGCTTCCTTGGCTGAGTCTACCACCTAGATTGAAGTCTTACTCTTTTCTACCACTTTCCACATCACCAAGCATGAATTATGTTTTCTCAGAATCTGCCCAAAGTACAATAGCCTCAGTTTGGTCATTTTGGGGAGAGTTCTGTTGCTCTTTGACCTGTTTGTTTATCTTTTTTTAGCCGTCCATGGTATCTGTTGTGAGCCAGTGTGATGTGGTGAGTTGAGAGTTAAAAAAAAATGACCGTGAAGAGCAGAGTTTGAATCCCTGGTCAGCCATGGAAACCCTTAGGATGACCTTGAGCAAGTCATACTCTGTCAGACTCAGAGGAGGGCAAACGCAAACTCCCTCTGAACAATTTTGCCAAGAAAACTCCTTGATAACTTAACGTTGTGGTGAATGACTTGAAGGCACACAATATGGTATCTGTAGAACTTTCCTCTAGCATTGCATTTCTAATGAGTTGGCCATTTTCCAGTCAGATTGCCTCACTGTTCAGGTTTCATGACCATACAGAGAAATCAAGAAATACTATTCTATGGATTACTTTGCTATAATTGGTCAAGACCCTACATCAACTTATAGAGCATAGTTCACTGCAAGCATACCTATGGGTGGAGGGCATGGAGGCAACTTCCACTGCCCAGCTGCTTCTCCTTGGTGCACAGTAATACCTAGGGTAAGGCAGGAACTGCCAACCATAACTCCATACCTCTGGTAATTGATTGGCCATAGTAGTGAATCTGGGGTCACTGAACATGGAGGGAAAAATGATGACTCATATTGGGAGTGGAGGTTGCTCCTTCTTGTTTCCTTGTTCAAGAGTAGCTGGAATGTCAGGGCACACCCCACAGCTGAACCAATATATCTGGCAGATAAGCTATAATTGTTACAGGGTTGCCAGACCAGGAGCATTTCTATCAGACATTATTATTTCCTTGTCATAAAAGGTGAGATGCCAGATATCACAGAATAGTGAACAAGCCTCTATTTTATGATATGACAATTGTCACAAAACAGTGAGCAAGAATATAAGGTCTCCAGAACTCCTCATCTAGTTTTAGAGTGGGCAAAAGTCGTGAAGAAAAAAAATGGCTAGATGTTGAAGCCATGAAGTTGACATTTTGTCACAGTCCTGAGAGAGGACTTAGGGAAAATGTTGTCTACAAAACTGGAGTAGTCACTGGTAAGTGCTGTATTGATTAAAATTTGCAGGTTGGGCAACTAAGCTGATCTACTATTTTGTGAAAATATAAAATAGTCCTATCTGCCTAAGCAAAGCATACACAAGTTCCCTGTGAGTTAAAAGAACTTGCACTCCTAATGAAAAGTATTGCCTAACTGATGGGTTTTGATTTTCCCCCTCTGATGGACCAATATTCATTGAATAAGAAAGTTAAAGCTCTGCACTGTCTATTTAATTGGGAACAGAGACTGACAAAATAAATGCCACAGCAATCAGTGTGGAAGAATACATGAAAAGATTGGAGCTTGAAAAGGTTACTTTTTAGGCCATGAGGGCTAGGGAGAGTTTTTGGACTTTTAGTCCAAAAAGCAACATTTTCAAACTCAGGAAAATATACAGCGAACAAATAGGACTAGAACAGTTTATACTACAACAGAAACTGTGTGTTTAATTTGGAGACCGGTTGCTTATTGATAGAGCAGTTTATATTCTGTGCCAGTAAGAGCCAGCAATGAGTTCATATAGGCCATAGGTCCAGTGGTGCAGTAAGGCTGCACTTCTGGGGACCTAACAGACAGGGCAAGGGGTGGGGGATAAGCTTTGGCCACTCACATAGCATCAGAGAACTGAGGTAGCAGAGAACATGTCTGATACCAGATCTAGTTTACTATCAGCACATCAGGGCTCAGAAGGGTCAAGTCAATTCTCTGTAATAGCCTTTTTATTTATTTATTTTTTAAACAGAACAGAGTTCATTTTATTGCCAGGTACTTGCTGGGCATGTCTACAGCTACAGATGTTCATCTTCCTATGTGTACTTTAAAAATATACCTTCTTTTTCTACAACATTTCAACACAATTCTTCTGCTTCGAAGTAAATAAGCTTGTTATCAGGGAAGCAGAAATAAACCCTATTTTATTCAGGATGGTGCCATAAGTGTGTTTAAAATGCAACATAGCACATGCTAAGGATATTTTGTGTTTGGCAAAGAATTTGTTGGTTCTTTGGTATTCTGGTTGTCTTGTTTTTAATTTTTATTTTTTGGTACTTTGTTTTTGTCCCCCACCTCCTTGGAATTTATAATTTAGAAGCAGCTATAAAGCATGGAAAGGCAGAGGGGAAAAGAATAGTTATTTTAGAATCGTTGAGTGCTTCACAAATGAAGTAAAACACATGGTTACCAGGAAGTGGGTGTCAACCCATTGTCTAAAGTAAAAAAATCATTTAATGCTACCACTAAATATTTTATTCAGCCGCAATCTTGAGAGAGGGTGAGAATAGTGGGTTGAACTTAGCATCAGGAAACCAGTGATGCAGACTTGAGCTGATTGACTCAGACTCAAGCTGGACTTAAGTCACTTCAGTGACTCAACTTGACTCAGCAATAAATGACACACTGACTTGGCTCGTGACTTGTATGTTTTTAGTGACTAACTTGCTGCCCTTGGTTCAATAGCATAGCACGTTCCTCCAGAAACCTCATAACTTTGAACAACACTTCCATCTCTTTTTGCTTACTGGTCACATAACGATCTGTCTCATGCCCAAAACATAGGCATATTTATCAGAGGGGAACAGCAAATGGGTTAGGCAATGGGCTTGAGAAGGAAGGATCTTTCCTTCTAAAGCCTTTGGAAATGGGAAGTAAGAAGGATCTTATTCCCTGCTTTGGAAGCTGCAGACTCTTTTATGTCCATTGGCATAAAAGTCTCCAGCTTTGGGAAGGGGGAGTAAGAAGGATCCTGTTCCCCACTTCCAAAGCTACAGATGGCAAACTTGCACATGTGGAGAACTGACTCTACTTAAATTGTCAAAGCTGACATTATTCAACTCTGTCCAGAAATTCTGGAATATAGGTTGGGGTATAAATTTGGCTCCCAGACTTCTGACTTGTCTTGAAAGTATTGTGCAAAAACTTGAGACTTGACTTGAGACTTGGAGTAAAAGATTTAAATACATCACTGCAAGAAACGGGTGTCCTGGTGTTGAGTGGAACAGTCAGGTGACTCTAGGTTTTAGTTTCAAGTTTATAAGTGTTTAATCAAATTCTAAATCTAAGAAGTTGAACCCATTTTGGGGACAGAGTTAAGCAGCTTTGAACCACAGCAGATACACCATCTCAGCGATCAGCCTCCATTGTGTAACTCTTGACCTTTTACCTGGGAGATCAAAGTTCAAATCTCAGAATACTCTTAGAAGCAAAGAGCCAAACTACATGTTGTGCTAAAGAAGTTGTCAACCTGTTCTAAAAATGCCATTATGCTTTGGAAGGATTAAAACACTGAACTGTGTGTTAACCTTTCAGTAGAAGAGTGAACGTTACCCTGAAGGAAAATTTACTTGAGAGTTCAGTGTCTCTTAATTCAGTGTACTGCACTCTCTAGAAGAATGCAAAATTACTTTTTTTGCTTTGTTTATTATCACCAAATTATATTGAAGCATCGCTTGAATTAAAAATCAGCACATTTTGAATCATGGTGATTCTTGTTATACATTATATAAGAAATGAACAGGCCTCGCTACTTTCACATGGTATGAAAGATGTGGCCATATGCAGATTGTGTGCTCACTCTTTCAGCAATTCAGAAGTTTGCTGTGGTTAGCAGTGGTGCAAGTCAACAAAGAACATACTTTTATTCACCTGAACCACATTTCAGCTATCCAAATACATTGGCTTCCTTGCTAGGCAGTTCCAATAATCTAGAATGTGCCTAAATCCTCATTTTTCTCATTGAGTCAAACCGGCTATTATAGTGTGATTAGGTAATGAGCTTCAACAGTAGAAGATTACTTCTAATATGTAAGCTGAATTTTGTTGTATAAAGATTAACAGGGGACATGTGAGATGAGAATCAGATCATCATAGCAGGAATTTATGGTCAACAAATTTTCTTTTTTTGCACCCTTAACATTCCCTCCATTGGATTAATCAATTTTGAAGTGGAGGTCCTCATCATAAGTCTTCGGCCATTTCCACACTAGACTGTTGTAGCACGATTATTCCGCTTTTAACATCCTATGGAATCCTGGGGTTTGCAGTTTAGGGAGGGGCCTGGCTTAATTAATGCATATGTATGACCTAGGTCATAGACAGGATACTTGGAGCTGTGAGAGCCACCATGTGTGTACTGGAACTGTCCTTTTCCTAACTCTCAAGAGCAGCCAGAAGAGAACTGGCTGAGTGGGTAAGTAGAATAGTGAATACTTGGCAAGACAGGTTTCTGTGCTGCCTAAAAGAGGCTGTTGTGAGGTCAGTATTGACAAAATCCTCCATAAACCCTACCATGCTCCAGGATTATTGGCCAATATCCAATATCCTTTCTTCGTCAAAGTTCAGGGGTGTGTGTTAGCCATCCAGTTTCAGGGCTTCTTGGAAAAGACTGATTATCTAGAACCATTTCATTTTAGACCTAGTTATGGAACAGAGAGAGCTTGTGTTGCTTTAGCTTACTCCATCCTCCATCTAACGTCCCTTCAAATATTTGAACACAGCTATCATGTTGCCTCTTAACTGCGTCTTCTGCAGGCTAAACATACCCAGCTCCCGAAGTCTTTCCTCAGCCATGCCCTACGATATGGATGGATGGCTACTGACAAGCTGGAATGTCCAGAGGAGGGTGATCAAAATGGTAGAAGGCCTGGAAACCATGCCCTATGAGAAGTAGCATAGGGAACAGGATATATTTAGCCTGGAGAAGAGAAAGTTAAGAAGTGACACAATAGTTATGTTTAAATAACATATGGAGGATGGTGTAAGTCTCTGCTGCTCCAGAGACTAGGACATGGAGCAATGGCTTCAAACTTCAGGAAGAAAGACTCCATTCAAAATTAGGAAGAACTTGCTGATGGTGAGAGCAGTACAACAGTGGAATGTGCTGCCTGTGACTGTGGTGGAGTCTCCTTCTTCGGAGATTTTTAAACAGAGGCTGGATGGCCATCTGTCGGGAATGCTTTGATGGTGTATTCCTGCATGGCAGGGGGTTGGACTCAATGGCCCTTGTGGTCTCTTCCAACTCTGTGATTCTATGGTAGATGGCCTATGCCAGGAACTAGACTTAGGAGTGTGTTCTTGTTGATTATGTGGGATCTCTCCAAGGGTTTCATCATCAAAAACAGTGATATCCTTCTGGGCCACCTCTAGAAAGGAACTGGGGGGCATTTCAGTGCTTCCTGTCCTTCTTGGAGGTACAGACTCAGGGTTAGTGCTAGGGAATGCCTGTTTGGCAATCTGGCCTTTTGGCCCCACACTGTTTAATAGCTACTTGGAACTGCTGGGATAAATCATTTGAATGTTGAGGGTATGGTATCACTAGACATCCAGTTCTACATATCCTTTCCTCCTAACTCCAAAGAAGCTATCAGTAATGGACTAGATGATGGTGAACAAGAAGCTTAATCCAGACAAAATAGAGATGCTCCCGTTCAGTGGTAAGGCAGATCAGGGAACAGGGATTCAGTTTGTGCAAGATAGGGTTACATTCCTCCTGAAATCTTAGGTTCACAGCTTGTGTGTATTTCTGAATCAGATCTGAGCCTGGATACCCAGGTTTCAGTGGTGTCCAGAGGTGTGTTTGCACAGCTAAAACTAGTGTGCCAGCTGTGCCCATTCCTGGAGATGTCAGATCTGGCCACAGTGACATGTGCCTTGATTACATCCCATTTGGATTATTATTACCAAGTGGCTCCAAAATGCTGTGGCCAGAGTCTTGAGTGAGGCTGGTTACAGGGATTATACAATTCCCCTGTCTGAAGCTACCAGTTTTTTTCCTGGAATAATTCAAAGCGTTGGTTATTACTATTAAAGCCTTTCATTGCTTTGGTCCAGACTATCTAAAAGACCATATTTGCCTTTACAAGGCAGCCTGAGTTTTAAGATGCTAAAAGGAGGGCTTTCTCTTGGTTCCATCACTATCACTGGCACATTTGGTTAAAGAAATTGGATAAGATCCTCTCAGTGGCTCCTCCCAGACCTTGGAATTCCTTTCCATGGGAGGCCTGGTTGATCCCCTCTGCTCTCTTTCACCTAGCAAACAAAGACCTTTTAATTTAGAGAGATCTTTGATTCTTAACTTATGTGGCAGAAGGGTGTTTCAAGAGGATGTGCTGTGCTTTTATCATTTTAATTATGTTTTAATATGTTTTAAATTGCTTTAAACCATGTGCTTTGTAAATAGATGTTTGTTTGTTTGTTTTAAAATACTTATGTAAAATAAGATTTTAGCTGCATTTTTTGTTTTAAAACATTGTTAAGCTGCTTTGAGACCCATGCTAGGAGAAAGACAGCACAAACAAACTATACATGTGTCATGTATGTCTTCCACAGATCTTTTGTAGAGTTAATAGCTCTTAATCACCTATTCAAACCAAGGCATGTCAGAGAAAACCTATGTATGCTGTTCCTGACCTCCTTGGTGGATAACAGTGTGATAGTAAATAATAATTATTATCAATCAATTAATCAATGCCTAACTCATCCTTCTGAAAACAGTTTAGTTTTAGATTAGTTAATGAAAACTAATCTTGGTGGGGGTGTTGATACTTTGGTTGTCTTTTGATGCTGTATAAAAGGAAACTGCTCTGATAAAGCAATGAGAAAAATATTAAAGCCTAAAAGTTCATTGGCAGCTTTGCAGGACTTGAAACAAACTGGAATTTTTAGTCGGGATGTGAGAAAATGAAAAGCTCTCCAAACAATGCCTCTTCCTGTGACAGTGACTCTTCCTTAACAGCCTCAAGTGTTTAACATATTGAAACAGTTCATCTTCCTGCAATGAACTTTAATAACTCTGCCAGGTAAGACAATATGCTCCATACTTCTTCATATTGTCTGTTCCTTTCAACATATCTATACTGATCTCCTCATCTGGTCAACTTTACAGCTTCGGTGTTTGGAGACCACTGAACACGGTTATTACCATCATCAATAACCTGTCCCACTTTCCCTTTTCATTTCTAATGCTTTCTCTTTCCCCCTTCAAAATCTAATAATCGCTCTTTGCCATGATCACTGATCAATACAAGGGGGCACCTGTTCTCTTTACTCAACATGCCCTGCTAAAGTAACATGACAAAGGGACAAATATTGCTCTGATTAGGCATTGGTCATTGTAAACAAGAAGGGAGTCTTACAAGCTTTCCTTTGGGGGCAGATTTGTCAGAAGGCAAGAGAGAACCATTTTCTAGAGGTAACTAATTTCTCTCTCTACTGCTTCTCTCTCCAGGTATGATAGTTGCAAACATTAATAAATGCTCACATTAGTCAGCTTCTACAATAGCAAAGCAGCAATAGCAAAGACATAAACAATACCAATCCTGAGAATAAGATACACGCCTGAAAAGCTGAGATAGGGATACATACATTTGGCCTGTATAACTGATTTGGCTGAATTTTGAAACGAATTGGGCCACTTTAGAACTATTTATACCAAGTTTGGTTTTGGCTCCACAGTGGAACAGCACAGGCCAAAGCAAAGGATAAGTAGACATAGAGTCTCTACCAAGACCATTTAGAGACAACACCACAGTGGTGGGATGAGGTGTGGAGGGGGAGGAAAGAAGCTGGGCTTTGCTTACTGATGGCTCTGAAGTATAATCTGGGGCAAGAATCCCACAAGCACTTTCTAGTGTTTATATAGACAATTGTCTCCTGCATTTCTTCTCTTATTTGTTATATGCCCTTTCCACACGTGGGATGTGAATCGGGCAGAAACGGGACTCACCGGATTTCTTCTCCATCCAGGCGAGTACGTCGGGACGAGGAGCAGTGCGAGCTCGTTGCTCCGCACTGCTCCGGCATCCAAAATGGCGGCTTCTGGTTGGTGGAGGCTCTCCACCAACCGGAGAAACTCGCCAGCCTAAAGCCAGCCCCCGGCAGATCTGCAGGCATGCACTAGCTTGCACTCCTCCTCATCCCGATGGACTCGATCGGACGGAGAAGAAATCCGGTGAGTCCCGTTTCTGCCCGATTCACACCCCACGTGTGGAAAGGGCCAAAGAGGTTTTTAAAAAGCACGCTGCGCGACCAGTTCCGGTTGCTCCAGGGCGGACTGAGGTGCGGAACTACGAAAAGTAGTCCGACCCAGTCCACTCCACGGTGCAGAAGACCTCTGTCGGAGGTTGCTGTGTGCCGTTTTAATAGCCCGGTGCGGAAATGGCCATATTCAACTTTTAGTAGAAGATCATTGAAAGAGCATAGTGAGGGTTCTGGACAGTTGCTGTTGTCTGAGTTGAGTCTGTCTTTTAATTTCCTAGACTTTTGTTTATTGAATAGACTAGCTTAATTTTCTGTTTGCCTTTCTTGTTACTTTGTTAATTTGAGTTACCATAATTTTATGAGTCTGCGTGTGCTTTAATCACTAAGCAAAATGAGAAGCTGGACAGGGATTCTGTGTAGGAATGGAAATAGACTGACTGAAATGAACCCATCTGGTATCACAAGCTTAAATGAACCCCTACTTTCCTTAAATGGCCTCTCAACTACTCCCATTGCTAGAGCAAGCAGTGTTTCCATATTCTTTTTGCTTCTACAGACATAGAGCTTGGAAATGTTCCATGGGGACCACAACTCCCATAATCCCCCAGGCAGCTTTTTTCTGGACTGGCAACTGAGTAACAGTGGGTAGCTCTTGGGAGGGCTGGATCTGGTCCAGAGATTCCCAATTTCTGGTCTTGCTCATACTTAATAACCTATTTGAAAGTATGACATAGCTCAAACATATAACAGCATTAACATTCCCATTGGTGTGAAGCCAGTGGTTTCAGATGTACACTAGAAAAGCTCCACCACTTACTAAAGAAGAGGCATTTGGGTGAAATAATGTGTACTGCTTTATTTGATTTTTTCCCCATTGGTCTTCACATATCACCAAATAATGGTAGACTCTATAGTATCATACGAGCTTCATTAACAGCTGAGCCAATTCTTTTTATTTTAGATGGCATCAAGTGATAAATTTGATTGTCGTCTCTCTCCACCTTCTATAACATTATTCCATTTCATTTATTATGCCATGCTTGCCATAACATTTAGGCACCATCATGTCTAATAACACAGCCAATCAATTAATAGCTATCCAATTGTTTTCCTGTAGTAATGGTGTGATACTAAAATGATTTTACATTCAACCAAAAGACTTGGTAATGAATACTTCATTTATCAGATCAAATGTGTCAGAAATAACGACATAATACCCATGCCATATGGATTCTGACAATCTGTATGAAGTAAATTTCCATTCTAGAGTTACTGGACATAGACCATAATAGCAAACATAGAAGGAAATAACTCATAGATAGCAGACTATCTCATTTAAAACTCTCTAGTGAAACAAAGAAGTTCTATGTCAGGAAACATGATTCCAATTTCTTTATTACATTTATTATAAATTGTCTAAGCACTGTTCAGTTCAATTAAAATAAAAAATAAAAACTCTATAGAGCAGTAAAATCCAGCTCAGCTTAAACAATATTGACACAACATGCTGAAATATAACAAAATTTACGAAGGCTAGATCTATGATCCACTATAAGAGCAAAAATACTCAAACAAGACAAAGAAGATACACCCCTTCATGGAGACTTAAACAGTAGATTTAAAAGTATGAAAAGTTAAAAAATGTTTTATCCTTATATCTTGCTTTGGATCCTGCACAGGGAGAAAGCCGGGGTGGGGGTGGGGGGTATAAATAAGTAAACAAATAGCCAATCTGGTAAAACCTAACAAAGCAAATTTTCCCAGAATTCTACCATTGGAGCAGCCCCCACCAAAAATGTCACCTTTCTTGTTACAAGACCCTGACTTTTATATTGATGACTCAAAGAAGGGCTCATACAGGAGTGGAATTTTCTCATTAATAATTGTCATACTTCCACATAAAGTTACTTTTCTGTCGGAAGGTAAGCTGTGCTAGGGTCACCAAGACAGCAAAGAAAGCCCTGTAGTAATTCTCAGACCACTGGGGCACATATCCTTCCCCACTGCTGTTCAAGGTAGGGAAAACCACAGAGAATTACATGAAAAAAAAAAAATCTTATGTCAGGTATAGGTTGTGAGCTCAACCAAACAGGTGTTTTTAAACCAATCAAAATCAATTTTACCTATATTTAAAATGGGATAAAGACTATATGGCTGTAATACTTCTGGAGAGGCCTTCTTCCATGACCCACCACCATCTGGTAGAAGCATAGATGACCTTCTCTGTGGCTGTAACCAGGCTTTGGAACTCCCTTCCTAGAGAGGTTAGAGTGGTATGCTCCTTGGGCATTGGCAAGTGAAAACCATTTTGTTTTGGCAGGCCTTTAAGGGAAAGGGCCCCTTATGCAATGTGTATCTTTGGTGTTTTTCTGGCTGTAACTGTTTTAACTTTTGTTAAGAGTCCCCAACTGGGGAAAAGGTGGGATAAAAATAAATATAGCTAATAACAATAAGCAACACTCATATAGAAGGGCCCATCTATGCAGACGATGACTGCACCCACAGTGGTTATGTCTAGATTTCATCTCACATGCAGGGACAAAGAGGATTCATTATATGCAGATTAATGAAATGGCTTGAAACTTGCAAACATGTTAGAGTGTATGTAGATTACATAGGTATAGTCTGATACCAGTTTAACTCTGGTATCTTATAGACTTCTGGGACTTGTAATTTATTGAAGCATTAAGATTCTGTGCTAGATTGCTCCAGTGCTGCCTTACAGGGAAGGCACTAGAGTTCTGCAGCAGAAAATTCTGAGTATCCCATCAAATTACAAACTGTATAGTTTTGATAGATTCTCAGTTCTTCTTGGTATTCTGAAAGTGATAGGAAGATGAAGACCCAACGCACCAGTCCAGCTCACACTATAAAACCTACTTATGTAGATAATTATGAACTGATTCACAACACAGTGGACACTGTATGACATCAATATGTGGACTGGAAAGGATACAGTGAACTCTGATTGTGTTCGTGACTGGACTGCAGATTCTAAAAGTAGCAATATTACACCAATATCAGTTTATTTTGTACAAATATTCTGTTAGATAGTGGACAGAACTTTGTGGGCCTTCAAGATGCCTGTTGACTTGTGGCAACTCCATGAATTTCACAGGGTTTTTGTAGGCCATTTCTGCCCTACACTATTGCAGTGCTATTATTCCACTTTCAACAGCCTATGGAATTCTGGGGTTTGTAGTTTACTGAGGTCAAAGAGCTCTCTGGCTGAGAATTCTGAATGCCCTTCCCTAAACTGCAAATCCTAGGATTCCATAGGATGTTAAAAGTGGAATAATAGCACTATAACACTGTAGTGTTAGGGTTTTCTTAGACAAGGAATACTCACAGGTGGTTTTTCCAGTTTCTTTGTCTGAAATATAGGCCATTTCCACACAGGCTTAAAGAAATGGTGCAGAGTGTCCTCCAGGGAGGACGTCTGCACCTGGGAGCGGACTGCGTCGGATCTACTTACTGTAGTTCTGCACTTCAGCCCACTCCCGAATGACCCGAAGTGGTTGTCCAGTGTGCTTTTGAAAGACCGCTTGAAACAGGTCTTTCAAAAGCATGAAGAGCGCCACTCTGTTCCCGCACTCCAGTGCAGATTTGCAGGCTCGCACCAGTGCGAGCCTGCAATCTGCCGGGGGCGGGCTTTAGGCTGGCGAGCTTCAGCGGTTGGTGGAGAGCCTCGATCAACCGGAAGCCGCCATTTTTGTCCCCGGAGCAGTGCGGAGCGGCAGCCACGCACTGCTCCGGACCAGCCTGGACCCAAGCGTGGAGCCAAGAAGTCCGGTAAGTAGCGGCACGGGGCGATTTCCTCGCCCCGTGCAGAAATGGCCATAGCTTACAGCACCTGATATTCATTTTCAGTTTCCCATCCAAGTACTAACCAAGTACTAATCCTGCTTAGCTTCCAAGATCAGATGGGATCTGGTGGCTTTAGGGTATTTAGGCCTTACGGTGCAGAATTAGAGATTGGCAAAGTTCTCCAGCCAGCAATGGTACAGTCAGTGCCCAAAAGGTTTTAAATCCATGTCAGAGACTGAAGTCTATAAGGAAGTTTGGGAGATCAAAGTAGCAGCAATTTGGCTGGGAGTGTCCAAGAGAGAAGCAAGTAAAGTGAGGTGAGAGTGGTTCAGGACTGGCTTTGTTAAAGGCATGCAATCAAGAGCAGAAGGGGACAGCCTGAAGAAGTCAAGGAGGAGGGGAAGCTGTTTGAGGCACAGATGCACTGCTTAGGCAGCTGACTAAGCCACTACACAATTAACAAAATAATTACTCTTAAGTGACAGCATATTCTGCTTTTAATTGTTTAGTGGGATCTCTCTCTTTTTGGAGGGAGGGGGATTAAATCAAGTTCATTTCCACTCATAAGATACCAGCAGCCTGTTCTCAAAACCTGGCAAATTAAGTCAGTGTTAATTTTTGAGTCACACACAGTCTTTTATTCTTTCTTTACCTGCCTGACTTTGAAAAAGAAATGGCAGCAAGTGCCTGAATTTAAAACAGTGGTTCCCAAGGTGCTCCTCTATTCCTCCTCTGTTCTCTCTGACGAGCACAATATGCTTGCAGTGAGAGTTCCCAGTATATTATGCGGTACAATACAACCTTCCTTTCCATTTTATCCATCCAATTTAAGTAATAAATTCTTACTTTTATTCCCCATTGTAGTTCTTCATATGGCATATACAGAGAATGTTTTCAGGCTGTCCCCATGTAAGATACTTCCTTTGCTGCTACATGGTTGGAAACATCCCAGTTTCATTGAGAATAAAGCATGGCAAATTTAAATCCAAACTGAACGATACAATCATCTACTGAAAGTGAAACTGTATATTCACAGGGGCCATTAATTGCGAGGTTAAATATGAATGAGAAGTACACAGCAAAGCCAGAGCCACAATGCGTACATCTCATTTAACTTCCATTGTACACACCATATAAAGCTGACAAATAAAAAAACAAAAGCACACTAAACATATAATTTAAACTAGTAATAAGAACTTCATTTACCCTGACTGTCAAAAGTAATGCAGAATATTGCTGTGTGTGACAGATCTCATCACTTTATCCCCATTGCCTGGGAACAATATGACTTTGCTTTGAATTCTCATCTTTTAAAAACTGTCAGAAGAAATAGAAAATGAAGTAAGGGGTACCCATTACCATAACCTCAAAAGTTCTGAGAGGAAAGCTTGTGTTCAAGGAACCAATTATGGTGATGTTTGCTACTCACTAGTGCCACCACATGGAGTGTTATTTGAATATATTTCAACTCTCTTTAGACGCCTGGAACTGACTGTAAATAATACATTGCATCCCATACTTCAATAAGACAGCAAGGAGAAGATATCTAATCTTCTCTACTGTGTGCGGTTCAGAATGCTTCCTCATGAAAAATGGAGACGTTCTGTTTCTTAGAACATGATTGTGCCATAGTAAATGCTGAATAGTCAAACTACTTTATCCTTTCAATAAAATAAAGAGATGTGTTAAACATTTTCTGTTTAAATGAGTTTTTAAGAAACAAGTATTAAGGGGTTTTTTTGGTATGAGAAGGAAAGGGAGTTATAAATGAATTAAAGTTATTTTTCCCCCTCTAGCAGGTCTTGCTTCAGCAAAATTGTGTGTCAGAAAGGGAAAGATACTGAAATATAAAGTGATAACCAGAAGAACAAACTGTGCCAAAGGATGTGAGTGCCATAAACCATGTCAAAAGAGGATTGCCCTATGACATAGATGCCAGCTTGTGGCTTACATGGAATGGAGGCTGGTAACTAAACACACACACACACTGCTTAAGCAAAACAGTGAAGGGAAATCTGTTATAATCCAGGAGTTTTCTGCAGTACACTGTTCTAGTGCTTTTATTCCACTTTCAACATCTTGTGGAATTCTGGGGGTTGTAGTTGACTGAGGCCAAAGAGCTCTCAGGCTGAGAATTCTAAATGCTCCTCCCTAAGCTGAAAACCCCAGGTTTCCATAGGATTTTAAACATGGAATAATAGCACTAGAACAGTGTAGTGCGGAAAGGCCCCCAGATTCATTGGAATTATATCAATATGCCCTCTACCTCTCTGCTATTGAGTTTCAGTGCAAATTAGTGTATACAGAGAATGGGTTTCAAACGACTGTTTGGGGACCACTAGGAGCTTAAATATTAGTAGTCTTTAACTACATGAGAAGTGGCAGCACTTCCAAGAGTTTTTAATATCACATTCTTTTTTTTTTTTACTCTCTGCTTACAATTTTTGTCCTCTTGTAAAGTCTTAAGAAACATGCGAAGGTAACACACAAGCCCTGTTGCTTCCCTTGAGCTTTCTGAGCTTGAACTGCAGTGTCTGCGTGTGTGTTTTAAAGCAAGGGGTTGGAGTGAAAAGCATAGACTCAGTGTCGGAATGCTGTCCCTCCAATGGCTCCACTGAATACATCCTTAACGATCTACTTTCAGTTACCTAACTTCAGTGCTATTTTCCCCCCTTCTCTAAGTGCATTAATGAATCCAATAAATAAAGCATTGTATCACCCCATCCACTATAGACATTAATTTTAGAACAAAACATTAATCAATTTAAATTTATGTACTAATGCAGACACAATCAATTTGAACTTCTTATGACAATTAACAAAGCTTTAGCTACATCCCTAAAACACACTGACCCATCAATTATGGTTTGCATCAAACTAATGCTAATGGTAGCTGCCCCTCTTTCTTGGGCTGTCAGCAGCCTTATCCCATTGGTCCATTTCAGTGCAGAGGATCAATTAATATAAATTATACATGCACGGAAAGATGGGTTAATATCATAAGTTCGTTTAATTAATTGTGTTTGATTAAATGAGGTTCTTTCATTAGCTCTCTTCGCCATGAACCATATATACATCATAATCCTTTTAAAAGCTCAGCCGCCCAGACACAGACCTGACATTGGGAGCATATTCAAATTACCAGCCGCAGCCATGCAAACCTCCCTGCATAATTAACAACTAAACGAGCTGCAGTCACTTAAGCTGAAAAGAAAACTGTTCACATCAACCTCTCTGATACTGTTTAAATTGAAGATGTCATGGGTAAAACAAAGGTGAACAGACAATGGTAATTAAAAATTAAAAAGGACAAGGGGGATTTGCTACTAATGGAAGCAAAGTGAAAAGAGGGCGAAGGGCCTGGTTCTTTACAAAAAAGAGAGAGAGAGAAGGAGAGAGAGAGAAACAGAAGAAGAAGAAAATATTTATGTTGGTGTTGGGTGATTCAGCTCCTGGGCTTTGAAAAACAGGTCAGTGTGGCTATTGTATGCCTGATTTAAAAGGGATAGGATGGCTTACTCTGAGGATTGTCCTGAATGCAGATGAGGTTGCAAGAAATACATCTGCCAAAGCAATAAGACTTTTGCTGGCAAGCCTGGATCAGGGCAATATGGTGTAGAACTCAGCACTAGCCCAATAACGTGAGAAAAGCAGAGTGTGGTTCCTTTGCTCCTCTTGCTTCCTTCACAGCAACACTGCTTTGAAAAGCGGGGTGTTAACTCACCTTATGACAAATGAATGCTGGTGCTTATTCTGAAGCAGACCAGCTGTGAGAGAATTTACAAGCTCGGCTAGTCCAACTCCTCCTCCTCTTCCTCCATGTCTTTGCTACTGCTGCTGACTATATTGTTACTGCTTGTGTCTCCAATCTTGACTTTCTTCCTTTCCACATTCCAGTGGTCAACTGCCAAAGGTTGATCTGATCTCTTCCCCAAAATCTTCATTTTTGCTAGATCCCTACCTTACAATCTAGCAAAAATCATGATCAGCTAAACTACAGCTTGAAAAGTTACTTTTCAAAACTATTGTCAACTCAGTGTAATGTTCAAAACATATTCATTGCCATCATTCCTCACAATGTTCTAAAAGGAACTCATTGTATTGCTTGTTACTTTTCCATTACTTTCTTATTGTAAAACCCAAACCCTTAGGACAGATCCTGACATAAAAATTAGATAACTTGCCTCTAAAAATGTCCTTTTAAAAATATGTAGAAAACATTATTCATAGCACCAATAAAATAATTGTGTACCTACTCATTATGCTACTTTTGAAATGGAATGTTGCTACACTTTTGTTGCACCTCAGTAGCTGATTTCAGGTAGCTACCTTGCTTCCTAAGTTAATATTTCCAAGCTCTCATTTAAACTCCAGCAAACTCCTCCCCTCATCTTTGTTGATTGGGAATCTTTTTGTTAAATTTATTTCATTTTGTTTGATTTGATTGCATTTGCATGCCACCTTTCTCCCAGTGTGGGACCCAAGGTGGCTCCTAAAGACAGTCAATTAAATTTTTTTCACAGTAAACTTTAAAAACAGTTAAAATCACCAGATAAAACAGTAATAAAATCTTTTTAAAAACATACAAAAGTTTAAAAAAGATAAATAAAACATCCCAATAAGAAGCTCCCCATGCTTACACATTAAAAGCTTGCTTACACAAAAAGGTCTTTGCCTACCATCGAAAGAAAAGCCTGGAGGAGACCAGCCTACCCTCTTAAACTTTTGGAGGTGGACTTACTTTACTGTGAGTTTCCTCAAATCTCTGAACTAAGTTTTGAAAATCACCCTACACATGTGCTGAGTTGTTCTTGTTCCTCTAAAAGTTTTCCATTTGAATAGCTACATAGAGACTAGTGTAGAGGTGAACTAAAAAGTCTTAGCATCTCAAAATCTCATTTTTCTGGAGAAATGAAGAAACGTTTTTCTTTTTTCACCTTGAGTAGAATGAAAGCCACCATGTTTTTAGATCTTGTGTCATTCCTCGCTCAAAACATTATTAGACCATTGTTGTTGTTGTTGCTGCTGTTGTTCTAGTGTGCCTTCAAGTCATTTCTGATACATGAAGACCCAAAGGCAAACCTATCATGGGATTTTCTGGGACTGAGGGTATGTGACATACCCAAGGTCACCCAATGCGTTTCCATGACTGAGTGTGGGATCAAACCCTTGTCTCCAGGGATTGTAGTCCAATACTCAAACCACTATATCATGTTGACTTTTACTGAGATCAATGCAAATGGTTGCCAGGTAGGGATGTATGCGAAAATATCTGAGCTTTGCTTTCTCTGAGTTTCTCCAAATTTCACCTGCACTTTCTTCTATTCCTGGTTTAGCACTGGGTTTGCGTTTTCTTCCTCCGCAGAAATGTGAGCAATTTTTAATGCATTGTTTCTAATTTGCAATTGTTTATGCAGTTTTATGAGTTTATGCAATGTTTCCCCAATGACTAAAATGTATTTTTTTTGGTCCAAATTAGCTGTATATATTTTAAAATATGACTGTCACTTTTGCACATTCTGTTTATTTTATTTCTCAGAAACACTCTGGAAGTTCTCAAATGGGAGAATGCTCAAGATAAGAGGTGCTTTTTCTTGTAATAAACCTCATGAGATGTGAAAATGCTATGTTCATTGAGACTGTCAGTCTAATGACATTTCTTTTCATGGTTGGGCTACTAACACAGCTGCTTCTACTTCCATGTTTAGCAGCAATGGGGCAAGACAATGGAAAAATGAAGAAACTCTGTCAATGTTGCTTGTAATAGTGAAACTCACTCTGAAGAAAATGGTAGAGAACTGCTTCTCCCATGTAAGAACAGTCGTCCCACCCCAATTTTACTATGCACCTAAACAGTACAAACTTTAAGGAATCCATTTTCTCTTTGTTCCAGGAGTTAGTATGGATTAAACTTCTTCCTCAAGTGCTTCCTACTTGTCTTCTAACACGCTGAGAAAGCATTCTTGTTCTTTTTTTCCAGAATTATCATGGCCTAGCTCAGAGTTGGACTGCTATGGCCCTCTGGATGATGTCAGAGTACAGCTCTCATCAGCCCTAGCCTAGTCAAGTGTGAAATGTTACAGAGTTTTAGTCCATCTGGAGGGCCTGAGTTTCCCTCCTTAGAAATGATTATTCCTACTGGTCCATTTCCATCAACCTCATTCTCACACCATTACGACTCTTAGTTTTGAATAAATAATTTTAAATAAAATGTGCAAGAACCACTTGATTCAATTTGGATCCAGATTCAGTGATTATGGTTTGGATTCCTGATTAGGATCTGGTTTAGCTGTCATGGATTTGGACCAGATCCAACCAAATTAGAAACTGATTCTAAATGTAATTTGAAATTTGGACAACAAAAAGGGCCCCCAATATGTGTTTATGAAATATGGAAAAGCAGTAGCACTCTCAGAGGGGATTAAGCCTATCAAATTTTAGGAAACAAGTTCAGTGGATTTGTGCCAGTCACTTTTAATGTTGTCTCAAATGCTGCCTAAAAATTGTTTGCCTCAAAACAAGCCATGGAAATGGCCACAGCTTTTTTGTGAAAAGAGAGTCACAAAAATGCTTGAAATTTGGCAACATGATGATCCGTACAGATGGGACTGACCCTGAAAAATTCCAAACAGATAGGTCGAAACATTTTTAAAGTTTCGGTTAACCTGTTTAAAGGTTGCTCATGTATGCTGCTTTAATACATAAAGATGGATTCTGTGTGTAGCCGTATGTATATTACAAATGCAACAGAAAAAAAGTTTATTTTTTCCAGAGAACAAACATTCAAAACAATACAGGCTGAAATCAAGCCCAAACATAAACTGTAAAACAATAGGAATGGATGTGGAAATAAGGTGGGGATATGGATAAAGGAAATGCTAAAATAATACTGAGACCAATCCAGAAACTCAGTCAAACAACAGATATGTAATAAGGAAGGAGAAGAAACGGAACATTAAAGCTTGATACCAGTGGGCTGAAGGAAGGAAAAACACCACCTGCAGTCCACACAATAATATTATCAAGCACCAACAAGTATTGAAAGATTTTTCTCCTGCTAACAGAATTAGCACCAGTTTTTAGCTTGCCAGGACATTGGCATAAAAGACTAAACTTGAACAGCAGTTGCAACACTCATTTCTGAACTGTGAAGTCCTTGGTTCAAATCTTACCTCTCCTAGGAACTGCCAAAAAGTTTAAAAAGCGACTCACACTCTCTTTCAGCTGCAGTCTACCCCCTTTTGCAACACAGGGGACAAGAATATTGACTTATGTTGCAGTACGGGTGGGAAAGTGTTATGGGTTGGGGGTAGGCTTTCCAATTCTCTGTTCCTTATCCCTAGTGCCGCTGTGTCCTCTCCCCCTACCTCTGCTGATGAGGCAAGATTGTATTGGAAGGGGACAGCTGCAGCTGAAAGTTGGGATTTGGAAGGTGAAGGAAGACATGATGGAGCTTTAAGGAAACTTCTAATGCTCCAATATCTGTTAAGGATTAAAGCTGCAGGAGCCCAGTCCTGGATCCAATCTGGCAACTCTAGCTGGGGACACTTGCCTACCAACCTAACCCCCTGGAAGCTACACTTGTCTCTCATTGGGTGGCAAAAGCAGCAAACTTCACCTAAAAGTGGTCAGTTTCAAGTGAAAACAAGGTTCCTGGTGGTTGGTTTCAAAGCAGAATGACACACCTCCTTGCCTTGTTTCTTTTTTAAAAAAAATTTTTAATTAAAATTTTCCATATTTATGAAGGTTGAAAAATTGACTTCCCACCCAAATCTACTTACACAGAGAAAAAAGAAGTAACATCATACTCCTCTCACCTTAATCACCCTTTCTAGTTTTCTTTCCAGTGTTATATTATCTTATTCTCTTTAAAATTGAATACTATAACCTAATCAAAACCAAGAATCATTGTTTCTCCTCTTTCTTTTTTTACATAATCCATGAAAGATTGCCATATAACCAAATGTGATTCTAAACTTTTACCTTTGACAAAAATGTTACCTTAGGCCCTTTCTGCACTAGGCAATTAGAATGGGGCAGTGCGTCCTCTCACAGAGGTCATCTGCACCTTGGAGCGGACTAGGAGCAGACTACTTACCGGAGATCCGCACCTCAATCCACTCCAAAACGATCCCAAGTGGTCCTCCAGCGTGTTTTCTAAAGACCGCAAGAAACAGGTCATTATTTTCCTGGAACGCACCATTGCATTCCTGCTCCCTTGTGCAGATTTGCAGGCTCACAACAATGTGAGTCTGCGATCTGCAGAGTGCGGGCTTTAGGTGTGGCGAGCTTCAGTGGTTGGTCGGGACCCACAACCAACCAGAAGCCGCCATTTTGGAAGCCCGAACCACCATTTTGGAAGCTGGAAGCCGCCATTTTGGAAGCCGGAGCAGTGCAGATCTACAGACCTCGCACTGCTCCAGTTTGCCCTGGACCAAGGAGGAGCCCTGCAGAAGGGCTTCAGGGACAGTCCGCATTGCTTCGGACCCCAGAAGAAGCGGTAGGTAACAGCACGGAGCAATTCCCTCGCCTTGTGCGGAAAAGGCCTTATTTAACTCAGATAGTTCCATTAATTTTTCTATCCATTCATTTATCTTAGGGCTTTATTTTTCTTTTCCACTTATTTGCATAAGTCAGTCTTGTGGCTGTTATTATGCAACATAATAATACATCATTGTCTAGCCTCATTTCAAGGGAAACATAATTAGCAACAGCAATGGCAATAGCATGTATATTTCTATACCGCTTATCAACTAAGTGCTTTCTAAGCAGTTTACAATGTGTTAGCTAATTGCTCCCAATAAGCTGGATACTCATTTTACCAACCTGAGGAAGGATGGAAGACTGAATCAACCTGTAGCCCGGGAGGATCGAACTCACAACCTTGTGGCTGCAGTACTGGCATTAAACCACTGCCCCACCAGGCTCCTGTAATTTAATTTAGTTTAGTTTAAAGGGCTTTTGGTTTTCTTCTGTCTACTTACTTTTGCCAGTGCCTTGGCATATTTCAGAGACATGATAGCACATTTAAAGTGTGGGGAGGGGTATCATCGATGCTGCTGCCACTTGGCAAAAAATTAAACAAGGAGCATTCAGACTGAAAAATTGCCAGGGAGACATGCAAGCCACTGGACAAATGTTGTCCACCACAGCCTTAACTGGTAATTGTAAAGGCAACTGCTGAATCACCTAAAATAATTTGGACACTTGGGAGCATGAGATAAATATTGAGATGTTGCTGGTGCAGCAGCTGTTAATAGTGATGATCATATCTGAAAACTTACATCTATATTTACTTCTGATTTATCTATTCTACTTCATAAGTGAATAGTTTACTAGAAAATGCAGCATGCATCCCCAGCACTATCTCTTTTTTGTGAAAATGAGAAAGCTGTTTAGGAAGTTCCATGTACTTTAAACAATGGAAAAGACAATCAATCAGAAATTGAGTCAAACTTTAGATTAGATGGAATTCATAAATACCTAGGCATTGTAAATTAGTTGAGAAAATCAGTATAGCAACAACAGTAACAACAAGATCACATTTCGTTATAGGTGCATTTTCCTTTTATTTTAAATACATTTAAACACAGCCATTCAAGTAAGAGAATTCTGCTGCAACTGCTACTCTTCATCCCAATGATTAGAGTAGTAGTGAGTTATTATTATTATCGTATCTTGTCATATAATATAACCCTTGGAAAGGATCTACCAACACAAAGTGGTGGAGAAGAACAGCTGGAAAGACAGTATTACAATTGTGATTACCTATGATTTACCTGTGTATGCACCTCATCGCCAGGTGCACACAGGTCCTTTATCTTTTATTACCTTATTTTACTACCTTCTGTAATCAAAATAAGAAAAGAATGTGCAGTAGGAAAGATTTCTGGCATCATTTGGATACAAGCAAGCAAATCTAAAATAAAAAGAAATAACAAGAACAATTAGAAGGTGTTGGGAAAGAAATATTTGGGACCTTTGAGTTAGACTATAAGAGCTTCCATAAATATTAATTTGGTACTTAAAACACACTTGCTTTGTATGCTTCTGTCATCATAATGATCCCAGAGAATGATATTGCAAGCAAGATTATGTTCCATTTTTTAAGGTAATACCTAAGGAGGAAAAAAAATAACAGGAAATCAAGCTTACTTGTTCATATGTGAAGTGGTGTGGACAGAAACCAGAAGAATCCTGGTTTACCCTTAAGACCAGAAATATCTTTAAGATATTGTTGTTACTGCACATGTTACAGGATCTTTGGTCTTAGTAGAGTCTGACACCTGTATCAAAGGACTGAGGTAGAAGATTGGATAAAATATTTGCTGGGCTGAGGATGGGGAACATGTGGGCCTCTAGATGTTCTTGAACTGCAAGTGTACTGATTCTTTCCCATTGACTATGCTGGCAAGGGATGTTATTGTTACAATCCAACAACACATGCAAGGCTGCATGAACCCAATTCCATCCAAGGCAGTGGTTGGTGATGCTCTTGGTTTATCAGTTCACACCTATGACAGAACCACCTGCTTTTCTACATACACATGGATTTGCCTATATGTGAATGGAGAATAATGTATATGACCCAGAAGTAAACATGACAGCAATTATACAATTGAGAAGATCATCATTGGCTTAATCAGGAATAAAATCACTCTAAGAAGCAAATATGACTGCAGAAATTGCTGTACATAAATGTAACCAGGTACGTGTTGACAATTTTTGTGCTGTTTTCTCCAAACCAGTCAGATAATGTAAGAATCCAAGGACACAAATGTATGAAGTACTGGAGGCATTCTTCCACCTTCTCCTTTCTGTTACAAGAACTGTTGATCCATGATAATGGGGAAGCTTTATATATTTTATATAAACATATTTCTGTCCCAACTGTCATGTACCACATATCCAGGCAATGTACAATAGGCACTGCAGTATTAAATTTATATCATGGGTAAAACAAAATACGACCAAGTAACATAATCAGTTGGCCATAAATTAAAAATCATAATAACAGAAGTCATAACTCACAGAGTATAGAGGCAAATAAATAAGTTTTCAAGGGACTGTAAAAGGAAACTGCTTCAGGACCAATGCTTTTTAATTTGTTCATAAGTGATCTGGAGCTAAGGGTGAGCCATGCAAGTTGTAAAACAGGCAACCAAATATGATGATGACAAAATTACTTAGGGTGGCAAGAATAAAAACAGATCGAGAAGAATTCCAAGAAGATTTTTTCAAACTACACGACTGGGCGTTAAAATGGCAAATGAGATTGAATCTAAACAAGTTTTTGTATTGTATTCATTGCATTTTTTAAAATATCACTGATAAAGAATGATCACAGTATACAACCTAAGATATATGAAAGATGATTTGATAGAAATTTCAATTATAGAACCTATACCATTCATTTCACCTTCCCCTCAACTTACCACAATGAAAGGAAAAATCTTGGGCCACCATGGTCTTAACGCTCTGTATTAGCATTTGTTCAGTCAATGTGTTTTGCTAATGTTGGTGCTGGTTTTGACCTCCAAAGCCCTAAACAACTTGAGGTCAGGATAGCTGAAAGATGACCCTGACCTGTAGGGGTGTAGCTACAGGGTTGGGTTGGAAATGAGAGCATAGCTCTACAAATAAGAATTCTTCCCTTCCATGAAATTATGCCTCATTCTTGAAATTTCTACCATTGTGGTAACTCAGATCTTCAGCTGATCATTTAGAAATTACCAAAGGAATGCAAACAGAGCAAATATAAAAGTTCTAGGTATGCACAGTTTTCAACACTTCATTCTCTGTAAAGCAAAAAATTTGGGGACTCCAGAATAATTTAATTGGAAGGGGAAGAATTCATACGGGGATCAATCTCCTCATTTTGCTCCTCCTACAGTTATAGGCATGCTGTCCAGAGTGCTCTGCAGAAATCCTGTTTCAAGACTAAACAAGGCAGGGGTTTGTTCCTTCTGCAGTCCTTCTGTTGTAGAAACAGCAACATTCTCTTATTGGATCTGAAGGTGCTCTTCCACATGCAGAAAGAATTTCCACAGAAGAGCTCTTTTGCATGTAAAACTACAACACTGAACTAGAAAAGTGAAATGAAACCCAGAAGAAACATGAGATGTGCTATAGTGCTATCACGTCTAACTGTTCAGGCAATGACTGATGTACATGGAGCCATAGGCCATTTTCACCCTACATAGTTATACTGCTATTATTCCACTTTCAATGTCCTATGGAATCCTGAGGTTTGCAGTTTAGGGAGAAGCATTTAAAATTCTCAGCCAAAGAGCTCTTTGGTCTCAGTCAACTACAAATGCCAGAATTCCACAGGATGTTGAAATTGGAATAATAGCACTATAAAAGCGTAGGGCAGAAATGGTCTTAGTCTCTGCACCCTTCATAGTTTTTGAAGGTAAGCAAGTAATTCTATGCATAGTTATACCAACAGAAGTAGCTTTAAGTGTATTGAGGTAATTATAAATTACATGTAGGCAAGAACAGAAGATGAATTCATATGACTTGTCATGATGGTTAGATGGAATGATAGGCTGACATCCCATTGGTGATGTATTCTGGAATACCTGTGGGTTATACCAGCATATGTAATTTTCAAGCCCTTGCTCTCAAACTAGAAGCTTCCACATGCAGCAGCATCTTCCCAGTCACTCCTCACTTGTGTAAATCAATACATCATTAGCATTAGCATTTACATTTCTATACCGCTTTATAGTGCCAAGCACTCTCTAAGCGGTTTACAATGTGTTAGCAAATTGCCTCCGATAAGCTGGGTACTCATTTTACCTATGGCAGGATGGAAGGCGGAGTCAACCTGGAGCCCTGCAGGATCAAACTCAAATGTTGTGGCTGCAGGACTGGCATTTAACCACTGCACCACCAGGGCTCCCATCAGACTCATGCCAAGAGAAGGACACAGGCAGAGGGATCAGCTTCCGATGTCTGTGGGAAGTATGATGTAGGAAACTTGCACTTTGCCAGAGTGATATAGAATCTTGGCTATGAACTCCAAGTTAAATTAAATAACATTGCTAAATTACTGAGTTCCTTGAACACTCTTTGGTTTTCCCTCCACTAGACCAGGGTTTGGCAACATATAGTCCATAACCTGTGTTTCCCCCATCAGCCATTTCTGTCATCCCTGTCACCTCCACTTCTTGGTGCAAGTGAGCCATTAACATTTGGCACCACTACAAACAAGGGGTCTTTTTCTCCTTGCTTTCCCTCTAGAAGGGAAGGTAACACTCTGTCATGGTTATCTTCAGAACTTTATGGCACATTCTGTTAGATTCCTGAATGATATAGAGCCATTATAGTTGCAGCAGAAGGTAGGTGTCCACTTGACTGATATGATGGTTGGAATCTTATGGTGGACTGTCATATTTTGAGTTGGTGGAGACCAATGAAGTCCTCCTCCCACATGGGAGTCAAAGTCTATTTCAAAGTCTGTAAATGTAGTATATAAAAAAAGAAAGGAAGGAAGGGGAAAAAAAAGGAAAATGAAAAGGAAAGAAAGAAAAGTGGAAAACTGAGAATTTTAATAGACACCTACTGTTCATTCTTACTCACCTACAGAAGAAACAAATCTCTAACGACACACTGATTTCTACATTAACAACCAAATAAAACCATAGTTTCATCTGAATTTTTGTACAGGGATGCATTGCAGGATATAACTCACAAACCATTTCCCTGGGGTGATTTCAACCTTTGCACTGGAATCTTGGAAAGATATTGAAATTCAGTTCACAGGTTGTAGCCAAAGGTATTTTAGAGAATTCTGATACGGCAAAAGCTAAACAAAATAGAAGTGGTTGTTCTACGGCATGCTGAAAGAGAAAGGACTTGAAAAGTACATGCAGGTTTCAACTAGCAGAACTCTGTAAATAAAACAGTCAAATATTATGAGTCAGGTCCTAATTTTAACAAATCAAGCGGCACATGAACAGATGCTTAATTTATTTAATGATATCCCATGTCTTGCTACACTGTGTTACGCACACTCTGTTTCAAAACCAAAGCTTTTTGAAATTCATTTACAGAGGCTTAACTAATCTGCTTTCTTTACTAATGCATGCATAATATACCTAAGTATTGCTAATTCAGCATCAAAAAATAAATTACACTTTTAAGCCAAACAATTAACCTCTGATTTGAAAGGCAGCTTTCAACAACCATCAGGAGCACAAATACAGATGTTGACCCCTCTGCTGACCTCATCTTTTATAATCTATGAAAAATTCACCCAATCAAGTTAATATTAAATCAGGCTGCTATTGATTTGAGCTGCATGCACCAAATTGCTATTCAGCTAGGCTTATTCTAGATTTCTGTTTCACTCCCAAACTGCTGTGCCTTGGGATATTTTAGCAGAAGAGATACTAAGTACTGCAATTTGTAGGCCATTTCCAACACGAAGTCCAATGTGTGATTAGTCAAGTCAGGCTGGGACACATTGGCCATCTAGTTTTCTTGAATCCGGTGGCAGCTTGCAGGAACAAAGGAAAGAGGCTTTTTGAGTACAATTTAGATATATTTTCTTACAGAGCATTGTGGCAACAGAAACCCTAATTTAAAACAGAAAGGCTTAGCTGCAATCCTCCAGTGGAGGAGAACTGAATTTTCCATGTGTTGTTGTAAGCTGTTATTGTTCTGTTATTCTGTACTGTTATTATTATGTGGAATGACACAGCTTGGTCTTGAATAGGCAACCAAGACCCATTAGCTCTATAAAAGATTTACTCCTAATAGAGTAGAAAACTCCTCATATTGGTTTATTCACATAGATCAATACAGCTGCCTATTTTTTTTTTTGAAAAAAACCCTTTCTTTAGAGGTCTAGCTATGAGTACTGTTGTGATGAGCATCAACATGTAAAAATTTAGTACTGTACTACTGCTTGTTTTTGTATTAGACAAACCCAGCTGGCATGACATGGATCAAAAAGAAGTGACTAAATTGAGAAGGAAACCTGTATTTAGACAGCAGGTGAGTAAAGAAAGCTGTGCCCTCACCAAAAACAAATCCACTTAGCCTCATAAAATGGACTGGAGAGCATTTTCACAGTCAAGGTGAAGTTCTGAGAAAAACAGGTGTGTGTGTGTGTGTGTGTGTGTGTGTGTGTGTGTGTTTGCATGGAGGGGCACATATCTCACTTTAAGATGAGGTGGTGGAGGACCTTACATTAAGAAGAGATTGCTTCATTTTTATTTTATTTTTTCAAAGAAACACTTGAAGACACTTATAGCACTCTTCCTGTGTTAGAAACCCTATGAGAATGACACTACTGGGCTTTTGGTATGAGAAACACACCCTGACCTCTTACTTCTGCTGCTCGAAGTTTTCATGATGCTTTAAGACTAAAGATGGGCCATGCTGAGTCCTTGGCCACATTACCATTTAGTATGTTTGGCCATTTCTGCACTACACTGTTATAGTGCTATTATTCCACTTTCAATATCCTGGGCAATTCTGGCATTTGTAGTTTACTGATGACAAAGAGCTCTTTGGCTGAGAATTCTAAATGCCCTTCCTTAAATTGCAAATCCCAGGATTCCATAGAATGTTGAAAGTGGACTAATAGCAGTATAGCAGTGCAGTGCAGAAATGGCTTCAAATTTCAGGCAGGCTCATATAGGACAATGGAGTCTTCCAAAAGTATCCTTCCCCATGCCCATTTAGGGCTTTTTAAGTCAAAACCACCACACTTAATTGGGCTTGGAAGCAACTGGAATTGGTGTTAGACTGGTGATAAAACTGAAGATTTGGAAAATAGGTATTGGAGAATAAGATGCAACATTGTAGCATCACAAGCTATGATGGTACACAACTGCCACAAGCAGATACATAGCCAGCTAAGAGCTGGAATGGATTTGCTCTCCCAAATTCTCCCCAAAACTCTCCCCCAAAAATGTAGAGATGAAATATTCTCCAATATGCAGTAACTGTACAAACATATGCTAAATTTTCAATATTTGTTTTATCATCTGATGATATTTGTTTTCAATGTGGATGTTGTAGTATTTCATATGTCGTTACTGTTATGGAATAGCCTTTAAGATCTGGTAGTAGTCTCATCTGATAAGTTTTACTCTTTTTTTTTTCCAAAAAATCAAGACATATTGAACATAATTTTGACGCCAATATTAGGGCTGCAACTTTCAATCTAAAGTCTGAAAACAAACATTCAAATTTTGGCAATTCTCAAATATGTGTCAATGTTCCTTTCAATTCTAGTGAAAACATTAAGGACTGAAATGTCCTCCTCCTAAATATGAAGCCTGTGTTACTCCTATTCCAATACTAGTTTCACATTATCAACATTGACTGCATCATCCAGTCACTCCTCAATTATCTATGAGTTTAGCACAGACAGGGCAACTTTCAGATGACTGGCAGCTAGATCTGTTTCCCTCCAAAATATTTTGGAGGGCTACCTCACCACTTTCATGTGCCTCCTACGTTGTCCCCCTCAAAATTGTCTCTGAATTGCCACTATTGGAATAATTGACGATTTGCTCCTAAGTCCAAATGGTCACTTTCAGTTTTGAAAAACTGCCACAGACCCAAGCCAACTTGCCCTTCTTTTCAAACTTGGGGTAAAGTGGCCATTTGCACCCCTTGAAAATTGCATTGGCCATTTAGTGACAACAAACACTTCTAGACCTGGAGGTATGTGAGTTATAAGGGGTGGTCTATGATCTACACTTTGACCATTTCTGCTTAGTGTGACATTATATGTATTATTTTTTATTTTTTGTGGGGGAGAAGTAACTTTCTATGCTCATTGACTCTCTTAATTGTCTCTCTTAACTGACTCTTATAACAATGCATGCTTGTATGGTATTCTATCAGCAAGTGTGACACTACATAATACTAGTTTGTGAAGCACACTGACATTTCTATAGTCCCTTCAGCATAGATGGCTCCAAGTGCAGACATGAAAATGATGTAGGGCCTTATCACACGATACTATTATAACACTAGTATTTCACTTTTAACTGCCATGGCAATATGACATGGAATCATGGGACTTGCAATTTAGGGAGAGGCATTTAGAATTCTCAACCAGAGAGCTCCAGTGCCTCACCAAATTACAAACCCCAGAATTCCACAGGGTATAGCCAGGGCAGTAAAAGTGGAATAATAGCGCTATAACAATGTAATGTGATAGGGATTGTAAACTCTCATAGTCAGAGCCACAGCCATGTTGGCTGCAGAATTCTGGTCATTCCTTCCCTAAAGCAACTCTTCCAAAGTATTCTTATAACTTGAAATCTTTCAGGTCATACTTACTTACATACTTACTTATATACAACTAATACAACTGGATTCATTACAGAAGAAATAGTTGTATACTACTATTTGCTGAGGAGGCTGACTCTAAAATGGAGCTGGATAATGGATTAATCCAGGACTGCCTTATTTATTAGGCACTTCAGGCACAGTGCCTACGGCCTATGAAAATTTTAGGGCATATGAAAACAAGATTTTAGGGCCTACAAAAACATCCCTAGTGGTACATCCAGTAAGGCAGGGAGTTGAATACAAGAGTGTCTAGGGCCTATGAAAACCTTAACGTGGCCCTGGATTCAGCTATGTGGCATCTAAAGTTTGGATTTGGCATCCAATATGACATCCTAAGCTGGGAGTCTGGTAGCAGTTCCCGCAGTAGAAACTCTGAGGGTACACTGGAACATCCATGGAACGTTGGTTTCAGACCATATGTGTAGAGATGAGCAGAAAGCAGGCCTTTAGGACAGAAGGGAACAATTTGACCCTCCTGATGCTTTTGGATTCAACTGCCAGCAGACCTAGCCAGCTTAGCTAGTGATGAGGAATTATGGAAATTGTAGTCAAACAACATCTGGAAGCCCTCATGCTTCCTATAGAGTTTTGTTGAATGCCATCCCTATGCAAACTGTTTCCCCAGATTTGTTCATGCTAGCTAGTTTACATATAGTATTTCAAATCATTTATGTTTCAGACGCTTTCCTTGGGAAAAGAATATTAAGCTCATTAGAGCTGAGAAACACCTATTTAGAAACCAGTTAAGTAGTAAGAGTTCTTCTTTGCCTCTTTGAATCACAGTCTTTATATATTTAAAAGAAAAGCAACCTGGCACTATTACTTCCAATCCTAAATGAACTGATGTGTTATATAGAGTTCAGTGGAGCGTGCTGTTCTTCCAGGCTTTATAAGTAATGACCATCTTGCACTTTTGCATTACAGTTCACGGTTAAAATTCACCTGGAATTTTAACTTTTAAAAAGATTTGAAAGCTCATTTTAGTGAGAATGAGATTCTCCAGTCTTGATTGTTTTAAAATGATTCATTTATTTGTGATCTCCAAAAGGAAGAGAGGAAAAATTACCTCTCTCTTAAAAAAAGAAAAGAAGAAAAGAAATCACATAATTTTCTAATGTTCATTTCATTTACATTTTTCACAAGAGAAACGCGGGGGTAATGTTTTACTTTTATTTTTTTTATAGAAGCCAAGTAAAGTGTCTCACAGATTTATGCCTTCTCATGATGTTAGTAGATTAGCATAGCCGTATCACTGTTTTGTTAAGTCTAGTAGACTATAGAGTGGATAGATGAGTGAAATAATTATAGTTTTAGTAAATTTCTTCTCAATCTGTAATTTGAATAGCTCAACTCAATAGCTCTAACTCAAATATTTGAATGCGTCATCCATGATACTTGCTTTCTTGTGAGTCCAAGATAGGTGCTTATCTTTTCATGGTAGTTCAGAAGGAATGCACTAATATACCAGAAAGTTATCATACATGCAGCATACACAAGACTACTTGTTGTTATAACTGATGACCTCATGCCACATCCGCCCCCCAAATACTTCTGCTATCTGTTCAAGTCCAATTTAGTGACCTAATATCTAATTAATGTTCTTGGAGGAAGTAACAAGTAATTTTAGCAGTTTTCTTCTCACTGTAAAAAAGGTCAGAAGTTTGCAGTTCAGGATTTACTTTGGGCAAAATTTGCACACGCTTTTTTGTGTAGAAAACAGGATTTTCTTCATAGAAAACACCATATTCTGTATAGAAAATAATACTTTGTGTAGAAATATTTTCTGTGAAAAAAATGTTGTTTCACACACAGAAATATTTTCTGTACAGAAAAGGCTGTTTCCTGTGCAGAAAGCACTGCAGTTGGAGATTTACTGTGGGCACACAAAAAATCACGCATGTTGGGTTTTTGCACAGAAAACATTTTCTATTTAGAAAATAATAATTTTTTTTGTAAAAAATAATATTTTTCTGCACAGATAATACTGTTTTCTGCACAAGAAGGTGCAAATTCTACACATAATATGTCTCAAATTGTAACCCTATCAGCCCAGGGTTCTTATTGTCAGGTTTTCTGGACACTTGAGAAACATACTTTTAAACCGTTGCTTTGATTACTTTTGAACATTGTTTCATCTGCTCTCCATTTCTCATGTTGCTACATAGTACCTTAGCCAAAAAAGCTCTAACTGCACAAAACCCCAACATATGCTATCCAAATGGAGCAAGTATATGTGAAATATCAGTTCAAATCATTCCATTGATTTTTCAATTGATGTTCATCATTAATTCACTAGGGAAGAACTGCATTATGGGCAGATCTGGTTACAGAAATAGGCAAGAACAAAGAAATCTGTGAGATACATTATTTGTCATGAGCTAGAGCTGCCAATTTTGTAGCCTATGGACCATAACCTTCCTCATGCTCCATTTTGCTGTCCCAGTGTTCACCACTCTCCTTCCTCCAAATCCCAGTTTGAGCACTCTTTTTTGCTGCCAAAAATTGAGCTCACAGTTTGTCATCAAATATCATCAGTTCTAGCATTCACCCAGTTTTCGGTACCCATTTTTCTTATCCTCTACCTGTGACACTGCCACTCTTCCCTTCCTCCTCCCCACTGCTTCCATTATTATCCTTCCTCCCTCCCTGTCCTTCCATTCTTCCTTATACAGAGCCATTTGTTTCTTTATTGAATAGATCTGGGTCCTTCAGCAGAGACAATTTCTCTAGCCAATCCTGCAGCTCCTACATAGTTGGGCCTTGAAGACTAGGAGGAACTAAGGAAGTAGACAGTTTTGTGCAGAGCAGGTTGCTGGTAGCAACCATGACACCTTTTTTCTTCTGTTCTTTATATGTTGAGGAAGGGAAGGGAGGGGAGGTAATGAGAGCAAGGAGAGATAGAAAGGAAGAGATAGTGGTTGAATAGAGAGGAAGGGCAGCAGGGGCATAGCGCTGGAGGGTAAAATTGCCCACTCTAGCCCCTTCTGAGAGCCAGGTGTCAAGAACCCACAGCTATTTATCAAAGAAGAAACAGCATAAGGATAAATGTCTAAAAACTTAGAAAAAGTGTGACCTTTGAGGACATGGTCAAACTGAATGTTGGTTGATTGTCCCATTGTAGATACCCACCCCTGCATAAAACCTTATGGATTTCAAACCCTTTATCAGATTCATGGTGTGCTGGTCAGTCAGTAGACTGCAAAATCATCATCATCATCATCATCATCATCATATGCTTAAGCGTGTAGGTCAGTGACTGTGTGTATATGTGTATGTGCCTTCAAGGCACCTGTTGACTTATGGAGACCTAATGAATTTCAGTGTTTTCTTAAGCAAGGGATAGAAATGGTTTTATCAGTTTCTTTCTCTGAAATATAACATTGGTGGTCTCTCATCCAGGTACTAACTGGGCCTAACCCTCCTTAGCTTCCAAGATCAAACAGGATCTGGCGCCTTTACGGCATTTATGCAGGAGTCTCTAGAGGACAGTAATCAGTGGAATCAGAGAGACCTGAAGTGCAGAAAGTACAATATAAGCACAAATGTAAAATACAAAGTGACTATGAATGATATGAAGTACAAATATGACAGCTTTTCCAGTAATCCCTTATTGCATTTTACATAGGACAAAAAAGGCCTGATTCTATGCAAAAGCAATGAAAGGACACAATAAAAGTGAGAGAATGCATCTTTCTCCTAGGACAATCA
>CM059602.1:186365142-186372642 GCA_030412105.1 Cyclura pinguis
ATAGCAGGACTGTCACGCCATGCAGAAATGGCCAATAACTCTGCTAAATAATAGTTCACAAGGATTTTTTTTTTGTAAGGTCTTCACTTTTGGCAGGAAAGGAGATGGAGAGGAAGAGGAAGAGGAAGAGGAGGAGCTGCTACTGCTGTCACTGGCTTGCCCTGCTAGAATCTAGGGCATTTTCTAGCGGAAGGCTTGGAGATTGGTGGAGGTGAGAGAGGTCTGGGGAAGGTGGCCTCAAAGTGAAGTGGAGACATTGTGGTGCCAACAGGGGCTGCTGTTGTGACCTTCAGGATTGTGGTCCTTCTCTGCCTTCTCCTAGAGAAAAATGAGGACATTGAAGGAGATTTTTGCAGCAACAGAGTCTGTAGCATATATGTTTTTCTTGCCGGGGGGGGGGGGGGGCTAGAGATATTTGTGGTTCTGCCATTTTCATGGGGATTCTGAACCCCTAACCTTCGCAAAAATTGGGGTCCCACTGTATATGGCTTTTAAAAACTAAGTGCTACATACAAGAACATTGATTAATACATGGCTATGCCATTAAGTCTAAGTTTTAACACTAACAAAGAGCAGGACCGAGACTAAATTGATTGTACCTATCTCTGGCTGAAATTGATATGGATTAGTTACTCTGTAACTTGTCCCATTGATTTCAGTCAATAAGTGGCAAAAGTCCTTCAGCAAGACCACCTGCCATTGGAGGAAAGGTGGGTATATCCTGAGACTGGTCTTTTCACTGCTGAGCCCTGTCATTACCTGTGAGGTGTTCTTGCCTGGCATAGATGCTGGTTTTACAGCACCAACTGAAAAGGGCTTTTAAAGCCCAGGCATTTTAGGTACTTTTAGATGTTGCTCTAGGAAATCTTTTAAATTCCTCTCTACTTGAGGAACATATGATTTCATTGGTTAACGTTTTACTATGACTTATTCTAGTTATTTTATAGTTTTAATTTGTTCATCAGTGAGCCACCCTGGAACCAGAATAAGATACCTACACACACACACACTCCACAACTCTTTCAAAACTGCACCTCTTAGGAAAATCACCTTCCAAAAAGCCCTGAAAATATTTGAGCTTCTTATTTTCTCTCAATGTCCCAATGTCACTCTCCAAAGCAGTAAATTGAGAACTCTTGTAAAGTGGTTCCTCATTGGAAGCTACAACTGTCAGTAGTGATGTGTTTAAGTCTTACTCTAAATCTCAAGTCAAGTCTCAAATCCATACCTTCAAGTATCAAGTCCAGTCTCAAGTCATATCTCAAGTCTGGTAGACAATTTTAACAGAAGATAATTCAAGTCTGGAAGACAATTTCAACAGAAAAAAGGAGCTGGTGGTGGGGTGTGTATGAGAGGAGGGTTAAGTTCTTAAGTTAAGTTCTTAAGTGCACCCTTCTCCTACTTCCCTTGCTCCTCCCGTTCTCAGAAGCCACCCACCATCCTCTGTTTGCCTCTACTTCTCTTCCCCCTCCTAACATCTCTCTTCAGTCCCAACAACAGCAAACCCCCCCTTCTTTTCCTGCATGCATTGGAAACTTCATGCCTCTCCCAGATTCTCAGACCAGGAAAACTCAATCAGTTTTAACCTTTTCTTTCCCACTCCTAATACTTCTTTCCAGTCCTAATAACAGCAACTCCTTACTTCTCTTCCTGCACATATTTAGTAAGGAACTGATCTGGTTAAAACTTGCCAGCAGTGAGAAACAAACATGGGTCTCCTGGTATTGTGTGTTGCCAGCTAGAAAGCATTAGAACTTGGAGACAACTACCCATGGGCCCCAAGCAAAAGGAGCTTGTCCAGAAGAGTTGATAAGGTATAAGGGAATTGCTTTAGTCCTTCTGATTGAGGGACATCTGCACTGGTGGGCGTGTGTGGGGGGGTGAATGCATTTTAGCACATTGCCAGTCTTTAAATAGTAAGTGGTAAGTGTGCTGTCCATTTTGACTAAACATCTGGACTCTTGGCTGAGGTTTAGGTGCAAACTTCATTTCCTGGTCAAGGCTGCTTTATAATATGGAAATAGAAATGGATAGGTCAGAACAGCTGTTGTCACTTACGGGTCATCATGAGCATGAAGTATAAGATGAGAATAACAATAAGTTGCTGGTTCCAGTTTTCAGCTTAATTACATTTTTGTTTGTCTGTTTGTTCCACTTCCCCTACCATACACTCCATGGCCCAGCACAACACTATCTGCATCAGATAAAGTTTATTTCTGTCTATGACAGCTTATGCCATAATTAAGGTGCCAGAAAAGTCTGTGGTTTTTGTTGAAAAAAGACTAACACAACTATCCCTCTGGAAAATGATAATATTTGAGACAGGTAATAGAGATACAGACCTTACCTGCCTGCACATGTGTGCAGTTCACTCAGTCGTGCATAGTGTCTCATGTATCCTGCGATTAATTACAGTATCTATAGGGGAAAATCACTGTAAGAGTGTACCCACATTACACAGTTGCAGCAGTCGGATAACCACTTTGCTATGACTCTGTCCTGTGGAATCCTTGGATTTATTTTTGGTGTGGTACTTAGAATTCTCCGAGAAAGTACTCTAGTGCTTTGATTCAAGGGAGTAGAGCCATACTGCCTAACAAGGAAGTCTAAGAAACTCACAAAACTTCAGATTCCAGAATTCCTACATCATGTTATAGCATTTTGATACCACTTTGACTCCCCACTCAGAGCAGGGGAAAGGAAAGGATTCAGATATCTTTGAATCTGTGGTGGGGAGCATGCTAGCTGCCCAATTCTGCCTTTGAGATGGCAGAGTTCCTTCACAAGGCAGAAGTAGGCAGTGGGGCTTGCCTGCTTCCACTTTTGTCCCATGGCCTTTTGTAACAGCCTTGCCTTGTGACTGGAGTCTCTCACAGTCTCTGTCAGTCTCATGAGGCTTGCAGGGAGACTGTGAACATAAGACGAGACTTATAAGTCGCTATTAAAAATGGTGTGGGGCAGCAGAGGAGGCAATGGCAAATAATCCAAGAATAATCATATCCATGAAAGTTAAATGTGCAAATTCAGAGGGACAACTATAAAAATCTTCATCCCAATTAACCCACTGATAAGTTCTGAGGACTTAGTTAACTGCTTGCTCTCAGGCATACTGAACTTTGTACTTTGATGCATTCAAGACTTTCTCAAGAATTATCCTTTTAAGTCTCTGAACTCCAAAAATCACTGCTACCTTGCATTCATTGCACACTACTAATACTATTGTCCTTATTCACAGATCTTCTCAAATGTTGGTATTGAGTGATCTAGGTCTCTCCGTGACATCTTCCCTCATCTTTGGATATGGTTATGATTTCTTCAGGCTTCTTCTAGCTGGCATCCCTTCTCAGTGCCATCTGGATTCTCTTCTGGATTCTTCTCCTCTTTTGCCTTCTTTCCCTTGACGCTCATTCTCTCAAAGTTGGAACTGATCTTAAAATTCTCCAAACAGGACTTCCCATCTAATCAATCTATTAATGGGTAGAATTTCACACCCACACATATCCACACAGAGTTTCAAATACATAATACACATATATAAAATGTTTCCATAACTAGTCATTAGAAGTCACTTTTTGATTCCACCATCAGCCCAACATTTTAAAATGCTAAGTCTCTTCTGGTCTAAGTTACCAGTAAAAGATACTGTTTTTTTTTTCCATTTTAGAGCTAAACTTTTCTTTGTCAGTCATTGCTTCAAAGAAAAATATATTAACACATTTAACTTTTCCCTTAGGTAACAACTGTTTCTTCACAGGCACATTTATTTTGCAGAATGCCTCCAATGGATTCACTGATCCTTAAGAAAAGAAAAGAAAAAGAAGAAGAAGAAGTAGAAGAAGAAACAAAACCACCTAGAAATGAATATTTGATCATAAATTTGCTGTGCAAAATATCAGTTTGCTATGTTGAAATGACAAAGGATGCTATTTTACAACACTTCTTTCATCTTAAACTATGACAAAGAATACTTTCTGCTCTCTTAATGTAAGAGTCCTATCCTCATATCTTTCCTGCCTCTGGGTTCATGAATTATTGTACCCATTTCCATGAGAGAGAAATCATGCTTTTTCCAATCGAGGCACATGTTTAGACTGATTAATTAATGTGAGAAACAAGTCAGTGCAGACAATAGCCCAGAGAAGGGTTTGGAAATTTAAAAGAGAATGAAAGACAATACAATTAATTTGCTCTTTTAGAAGCGGGTTGAAATTTGTATTTTGTTTCTGCACAGCAAAAAAGTAAACAATATCACACGGATTAGATCTGTGTTTAGGATTAGATCTGAGATTCAGAAAAGCAGTTACCACTTTGTTTTGCAGAGATGGACCAAGACACGATGACGTCTAAGTTTTTTTTTTTAAAAAAATCCAAAATACCATGGCAACAAAGTGAAAATTTATTGCTGCCAGGTGACCTGTTCAGCTCAACACAAGAAAACCAAAAGGAGATCAGGAAGACAGAAAGTAAAGGTATGAGATAGCTCATTCAATTAATATAGTTCAGCTGTATTATTCATATCAATACAAAAATATTCAGCCATCTTTTACAAACAGAAGGAATCTTGTTTGGTAATACATTACTAGCCTCTTAATCTAGGGGTCTTATCTTATCAGAAGAGGATGAGTAAAATAACAGCTCAGATCACTAATCAGTTTCGGGGCTTCAGGGACTTCATGGGCAAAGTCCATAATTTACTTCTTAATATGACTACAATCTCTGATGCAGGAAGGCGTTGCCTCAAATAGACTAAAGGTAGGGTTGGGTTTCCCTGCCCCAAGGACCAATAGTAAATTTAACAGGTTTATGTTTATGTGATAGCAAGGTAGCTTTTCATTTTCATTAAGAAAGACTTCTTGGTAGTAAAAGCAGCTTGATAACAGCACCAGTTACCTAGAGAGATGGTGAGTTGGTTGTTTTCTAGCAGAAGCTGGAAACTCACCTTTGGAGATACTGTACCTCTGGCTATCTTGCATTGAAAAGGGGATAAGCAAGATGGACTATTAAGTCTTTTCCAACTGGATGATTCTGCTATAAATGCAAAGCCAGAGTACCCATTTCATTAGTACTGTGCTAATGCTGCATTGCCAATTTTATGTTCTTTTATTTCCTTTTAAATATGCACATTCCATGCTTTCAGTTTCATGTGTGCATTTTTCTAATTTAGGTTGTGCATTTTGCTAATTTAGGAAATTCATATGAAATTCTCAATAACCCACACTGGCCACATTCAACAGCACAGCTGTTTCTTACATATAATGATCATAATCCTGCACTACAGAGGCGTAGCATAAAATTTCTGCATGGGTAACTATGCTATGTCTCACTATCAACTTGGCAGTATACTACCCTTCAAACCTCTGGGTGATGAATGGAGAAAAACAAATGCAGAAATCATGAACTCATAAATTCTGCAGGTAGAAACATCTTCCACTAAGACTTGATTCTTGCTGCTGCTAGAGATGCATCAGTGCCATATACTACACAGATTCTGTAGACTACCTATATTTGGTAAGTCAGTGAGATGAGCTGAGGGTAGTAGAAGTGTAGGGATTTGTGTAAGGATTTGGATGCAGGTGGGGTATGTGATATACACGTATGTACTTTATATCCTACCTTTCCTCCAACATAGGAGCCAAGGTGACTCACAATCTGCATCCATATTGAAGAGGACCTTTAATGTTCATTTAAATGTTTAGCTAGCTGCACAACTGGAAGAGGTATGGCCTTGAGATGTGTCTGAGGAGAGAGACTTTCACTAACCTGCATCAATCTCTTCTTAGTAGAGGACAGGCTTCTATTCAGCAGGATAGGAAATACATGCCATGCTTTAGTTCAAACTTTGTTGGTGTTAAATATATTTTATAAATTGGATTCAGTGCCTTGGATAGCTTTCTTAGGGTCGGAACAAAAACCTGTAGCAGATTCACCACCCACTGCCACTGGATCCACTAGCCCACACTGTCTCTTTCCCATACGTTCCATAGGTGATACCCAGCAGATGGGTTGGACCTTCCCATACACTGGGTCCCTATCAGACTTCTATTTGCTTCCTATTTGCCAAATTGTTTGCATGCCGAGTAAAGTGTGATTCTTGCCTTCTTTCCTAATTTTCTTTATCTCTTTCCTTTTCCACTGCAGGCACAACCACCATAACAGCTGTATGTGTTTGGCATTCTTGATTCCTTGTGCTACATAAAGGACAGTTGTGCATAAAGAAATTGACTTTCAGATCAGAGTCATGGAAAGAGCTGAGTCGTATAGAAATGAATGGGGCTGCTTCAAATGCCTGCAGTTGCATAAGTGAGCAACACACTGTGAACAAACCTAATCCATATTCTAGCAACATAACAGTATTAAACACTGATAGTATTCAGTAATAACTATTTCTGTAGAAAGAAAAATAAAATTAAAATACTAATAATCTGAACATTCATGATGAAGAGGAAATAGTGATGCACAATAGTCCAGTCTTGTAAAATATGTGCAATATTAGAAATATCTAAATCTAGAAAAGAATTCCAAATTTAAAGTTCAGCATCTACGCAAACATCATGATTTAATTTTGGCATTAGCACGTTCTGAAATAGCAAGCATCTGCCATGTGCAAGCAGGGTTATTTGTATAGACTGCAATAAGCAAATGTTGCATATGGTTTTAAAATACTATGTATACTGCAACACTGTGTGTGGTCTCCTGAGTTTATAAATATAAGTTTCTATTAGGATTGCTGAATAAGATCTGTTATCTTCTTTTGGGGAACCATTTTTGGTAAGAGTTTAGCACTGTATAATGGCAGCTGCTTACTATTACCTGATAATAAACATCATTTATTATCCTGTCAAGTTGCCCTTTATATATCTGAAGGTCAAGATCATAGAATTTTGTCCCATTAAACACAATGTTTAACACTTTGGTTGATGTCCAGCTCTGAAGAACTTGGAAAAGGAAAGTGACACTCAATTCAGTGGGCAATCTCTGTGCCAACTATTTTGAAATGGTATTTTAGGTTGTTTAATTTGTGACAAGATGTGCTCATTGTTGGGTATGTGCATGTGTGTGTGTATGAGAGAGAGAGAGAGAGAGAGAGAGAGAGAGATTGAGATCGGAGGAATCCTTAGTTACAATCCAGTTAAGGTGAAGTGTTAGATGTAAAGTTCAAGTTAGTGGAACCATAAGACAAATATTGCAATACTGTGCAGATACAATTGGGACTTCTGGGTGAGATAACAGTGGGTAATATACCTTCATGGAGCTCTGTGAAGGGAAAAGCTATAGCAGCAATGATCACCGCCTCACAGGTAAGTTCTGGCTGGAGATTCTCTCCCCAGAAAAGGGGAGAATGTGGATATTGCCCACAAGGCTAAGCTTGCAGGGACCATAGAGGTCAACTGCAAATGAAGTGGTGGTGGGGAAACCGCAGGAAATTCCATCAAACTCATGCCACTGTATGCAAGCCTTTAAAAGACATAGCATTTTCTGTGCAGGAATTGAAATTTCTGC
>CM059602.1:186377642-186450142 GCA_030412105.1 Cyclura pinguis
CTATGGAATCCTGGGGTTTGTAGTCTAGGGAGGTACTGGAGCTCTCTGGCTGAGAATTCTGAATATCCATTCCTAAACTGCAGATCCCATGATTCCATAGAACAGAACCATGGCAGTTAAAGTGAAATCCTAGTTAAATAGTTATATAGTGTGGAAAGGCCCAAAGTTTTCGATGCCTATGGTGATGTTAACAGATGCAGAATATCTCTGGAATATTGCAGGTCAGCAGTATTATAATGATTGGGATAGCTGAACATATATTTGTTGTAATTTTTTTTTTAAAAAAGAAATTTTAAATTTTTTCTTGTTCCTATATAACTTAATAAAAAGAGTTTTAAAAAATGAATATAGGAGAAAGAAATATTAGGAAATTTGCTCATGTACGCAGAGGGCTTTGAGCACTTAGATCTCAAAAGTGTGGCTTTGAATCCACAAACCGTGTTTATGGTGGTGAATTATGATTGCTACTGTGCCATTTTTAACAGCTAGATGATAGTTAGGTACAACATGATCATCTCTGTACTGAGTGGGAACACCTAGACCTATTGAATTTTATCAGGGATGATGGTTGGTTTCACACCTCTTTGCCCAGGCATGTCAAGTCTATTTTCTCTCTTCCAACTCTATTCCGCACTATTTCTTGGTGGACATTTTTTAAAAGAAAAACAAACCTATACATATTTTTGAATATTTCCATTATCTGGATGCATTTATGGGTACATGCTCCCACTAACTAAAGTATGTTGGGTGCATTTTAGAAATCTGCACATTTTTTGTGCATTTTTAAAAACTATGCATGGTATCTGAATAAATGTCTCACTTCTGTGTTTTTCTGTAGATTCTTGTTTTCTAACAATCAATCCAAACATACCATTCTCAAAGCTTTCCAGTTTACATAATGCATTCAGAGCTTCTGTGTTATCCCTTGTGTTGAGTTTTTCACATTATATTACTTTATATTATTCTGGGCCTAAAACTTCTCAGTTTTGATGATGAGAGCAATGACAGAGGGGGCAAAGTCCCTTCTTCCCTCCTCACAGATACTTTACTCATATTTAGAACAACCTGAATACACCTTATCCTTCCATTTCCATTGTTCAGAAGTGGGTGCCATCACTCAATCACTCAATCTCTTTATTAATACCATGTCTTTTGGCCCAGAGTGAGGCGCCAGGTGGCTTACAAAATAAAAAGATAAATAAAACCACATATAATTAAAGATACACAAAATTAATATTAATATAATATCAAACTCCATCAAATTAAAACCAGTCTATTAACTACTTTCAGTTTCCTTTTCTCCCATATCACTTTTTCAAAATAAATGAAAAAATAAATATGTAAATCACAAGTTTTTTTCATCTCTGTCAGCAAGACATTTGCCAATGTTGGTAAATTCTGAGGAAGAACAATGAACAAGCACAATTCTCATCCATATAGGCTTCCGTTTCCTTCCCATGCTGATGTGAATTTACCAGAGATTGAACCTTGAACCTTTTGATGTACATGATTCTCAGGTTCTAATAAAGAAAACATGAACCTGAGAAGAATTTCCCCCCACTCTTCTTCTCTTCCAATCAAACTATGTACATCCTTAGGTGTGGAAAAGGTGGTCTCACAGATCTAACCTTGTGGCCCCCTGAATCCCTGAAGATTTTTTTGTTCCCAAAGCCCCTTAGGCTCATGCAGGTAACTTATCATGTTTCTGCCCTCTTTTGCCTCTTTTAACCCTGGAAGTAGATTTTTCTTTTCAACATGTTCCCATGCCAACATACCATGAACCCAAACGCCCTTAGAACCCACCTTGGGATAGGGATGGAGCCCTAGAAATTCTCCTAGGGGGCACTGTGACTCCCTACCCTCCAAAAGCTGACCATCCCTCAGCTATGCCTTTGTGACGAAACCTGAAGGGAGGGGCATGGTAACCGAGCCTCCATAGTGACCAGGAGAGGTTTAAAATGATTGGTCGATAAAATGGAACCCTGGAGAGTTCAAGGGAGGGTCGAACCAAGGGGGGAGGAGAAACAGAAATTTAACTGACATAGGAGGGAGTTAGTGGGAAGAAAAGTCCAGTGAGGGACAAAGAGAAAAGAGCTGTGTTAGAGAGCTGAGAAACAGAGTGAATATTTGACAGTAAATGAGCTGAGTGTAGTGAGAAAGAGAGAGAGAGAGAGAGAGAGAGAAGGGATGTGCTGTATTTTAAAACTTTAGTTATGAACAAGTTACAGTAACAGTATTTCAATAAAATGTGACTTTCTGTTTTTATAAAAGCAGTCTCACAAAGTGTCATTCTACATACTGGATTATACATGCTACCGTTACAACATTAGTACCAAGAGTACAACTTTCTTTTAGGATTAAAAGTCTGTTTGTTATTATTGCTGAGAAGGGCCAGAGTTTAAAGAAAACAGGGGAGGGGGATCCATCTGGTAGGAGGAGGCCAAAGGGGGGCAATAGTGAAATGGGTGATGCAATTCCCAGTGGGGGAGAGGATAGAAGCAGGCCCGTATGTGTGTGCCCTGGCTTGATCCAGAAATCTCCCAGGCTGTGCAGACCTGTACACAAGACGTGTCAGGCTGCGTGACAAGAAAACATCACAGCCTTCAACCCCTCTTCTTTCCCTTTGGCCTTCCTCACTGGGTTGGGGCAACCACTGGTGAGGCTGTGGTGGAGGGACAACAAAGTTCAGGGATGCAGAATCTACTTTGTGTGCTTCCAGTAACAATGGGAGAATATGGTTTCCCCAGAGGGGAACATAATCGCTGGGGAAATATTTCCAAGGACTGCCTGCAGCCTTGTTGCCTGCATGAATGTGAAACAGTGCAACAAACGCTAGAGAAAAGAAAGCAAGGAGGGAGGGGGGAAGACTTTTATCTACCTTTCTTCCCTTCTTCATGGTATACTCTAACCCTGCTGGAACATCATTGCTAGCTGTGCCAGCCAGGCAAGTGCAAATAAACAGAATATCTGAGCTTGGTAAGGTAATGAAGACATAAGCCTGTAAGGGAAGGGAGGGAAGCTGCATTCAGATTGCCTTAGCAATAGGTAACATACTTCATTTACTCACAGACTGGAGAAAGCTAACTAATCCCTGAGATGGAAGGCTCTATCCATTTTGCTTTCTCCTCCCTCAGTTTTTTTTTCTAAAAAGTATTAAGTTTTTCATGCATATGAAGAATTTTGTGAATTATAGCATGTTCTTATTCGAAATGAACCAAATTATGTTCTTCTCAACCAAATGCCCTGCGGAAAGACTGACTACAAGAGGAAGACTATACTGTTTGCCATACGGGTGTTGAGGGATTAAACGTTCTGCAGAAAACCCTAATTCAGCAGTAACATGGTTGAACATGTAGGGATTCAAAGGCACCATTTTTTAAGAGATAAGCACTCAAAACTTTGCACATGAATGAATGTATCTGTGACTTTCTGTTTCTCTCACAAACTACTTTTAAAAATCAAGTTCTTTTTGTTGAATGTATGAAAAAATGAAAATTTGGGAAGGCTCTTCTTAAAATAAAACCTGCACTGAAGTTCCATCTTGCCCTACCCAAATCTGTTCTGCTCTTTCATTGCGAATTACCCAGAAAAGAGGTTTGCCAGTAGTAGCAACACAAACTCCCAGCTGCATACAGTGCCTAGGTGCTGACGTGGAGCAAGAGCAAAGTGAATGCTAAGTTAATGCAACTGAAGCCATTTTGTGAATGGTGCTCACACAGTTCTATTGAAGGAATGAAGCACTAAATGCTGTGAAGTAATTGGAAAGTAATTTGGTTAGGAGCAATCCAAGAACAACATAGATTGTAAATGATTCTTGCAATATCTAATGAGCTAGTATTTATTAGGCACCAGATCCCATCTGGTTTAGAAGCTGAGCAGGGTTGGCCCTAGTTAGTATTTGGGTGTGAGATCACCAATGAACACCAGGTGCTGTAGGCTATATTTCAAAGGAAGGAACTGGCAAAACTACCTCTAAATATTCCTTGCCTAAGAAAATCTCATGTAAATCATGGGGTCACTGTAAGTGAAGAACTGACTTGAAGGCACATACAGACCCAGTATATATTGGCATACATGTAAATTATTGCAGACCCTCCAAACAACAAAGTAATCAGATTTCTTGTCCTTACTATGCTTAATAATGTAAACACTGCCAATATCCCTTTTCTACAGAGGCTGATGGAGTAGAACTTATGTGAATCTCTAAATTCCATGTTTTTAGTACATATGACAACTGCAGTCCAGATGCTAAGATGCCAGACAAACAGAAATCAATAGCTTCCAACCTGAGCATGAATTTTGTCAACTTCCAATTATTAACTTGCTGTGGGGAAGATCAAAAAATAATTGAGGTTCCTGGTCTTCATGTCACAGAATGAACAGACAAAACAAATTGGGAAGAAAGATAATTCCAGATATAATGTTCTTTATCTGGTAACTTTTGATGAAAAGAAGGTGGCAGTAAAACTCATGAAAGTGTCAGGGTTAGCAGGATCTGGGTCCTCTGAGCATAAGCAGAGTTTGAACTGTGAAGCAAGGCTTTGCTGTGGCAGAGGTTCCCAGTGAAACAGAAAAAATTCCAGAGGCTCATTAAGTAGGCTTAGAGGCAGAATTTATTGCCGCACTCTGAGATAAAGGCACTTGGCAAAACATTCAAGCAGCAATTAAACAAGCAAGAATAACAGAAAATAAATGGGCAGCATCTCCCCTTACAAAATGTGAACTGTCAGCAGCATGACAGGTCCAGCTAGGCAATCCTGACTGGCAGTTGGTAAAGACAAACATCAGCCTTTTTATGTCTCCCTGTCACCCTGAACAAGTGGGGTGACCCAATCACTGTTCTGGCATGTGGCTTTCTCCAGTATACAAGTCATAGCCAAAACAATCCTGCTGACCTTGCACCTGCTCATCTGATCACATCACCTCTTCCTCTGCTGTCCACTCAGAGGAAACCATGCCTGCCCGGCATATAATCTTGTCAGAAAGAAGAAAGAAAGAAGAAATTAATTTACCAAACAGTTCAATACTAACACAATCCTATACATATCCACATATCTCAAAACAATTTGGAACTAAATTCTGTTTCACCTCTATGGAGTTTGTTTGCACATAAATGGCTTTTGAATTGGAATTGGACTGTTAGAAACATGATCACCATCACCACCACCTACTTTCCCATTCTTCTTCCAGAAAAAGAACATACATGGTTTTAGTGGATGACTTGTTTGTTTACATCTTTTAAGCATTTAACTCAGGCATTTAACAAATGCAGGGTCTTTCTTTTCTTTCAAAATTAAAAAGTTCATATGATGATGAATATAGTAAATGAAACAAATCAAAGAGAAGAGGGGACAGGCAGTTAGTCTCAGAACAGTAGATGAAATGGACCCTCATTCCTATTCCTCCCTTTGGTGCAGGTAGGAAGAATGCCAAGCTACAAACCAAATGTTAAACAGACCTGAAACTCAGTCCACTCAGCACAAAAAAATTCACTCATAGGTTTGCATCTAAAAGGAATACTTTTAGTATTTAGAATACAGAAACCAAATTTGGAAAAGTTCTTTTTCCTCTCCCAAGAACCTTTTCCAGTAACTACGATTCCCATAATGTCCTCAGCAGGGCTCAAAACAGATGGAAATACTGCAGTGGTCCAGATGTGGTTGAACTCCAACTCCTGTCAGCTACAGCCAGCATAGCTGATACTGTGGAACTTGACATCAACAGCTTCCAGAGAACCTATCCCTGTCCTACGATAACTTCTCAAAACACTACTCTAATTAAAACCTATATGTTGTCAGCCTTTACTTCAGCCTTCTGGCAGCATTTACCATTAAGAATATCCATGTGGTCACACAATGGTAATGCTCCTATGAGATCCCCAAAAAGGCATCAATCATTTTTTCTCTCTCAATCTCTCTCTCCTTTTATACGGGTAATTACACTAACAAAAAATCAGGAGCTACAAAGTTTCAATTTCTTGGAATCATCAAAAACTTTTTTTGCTGCTTCAATACAATTAGGAAAGGTTTTCCTTTGAAGACAGTCCAGCTCAATATATAATTAAATGGGAATGTGTTAAAAATACAATAAAATGAACTCCTCACTTACTCAAAGTAAAAAGAAGCTTTATGTTGACTGGAAAGCATAGGCACTCAACACAGACAAAAAAGTGAAATTTAGAAGAAGGTAGTTTTGGAATAAGGGTCATTACAAGATATCAATCACCCTCCTATACCAATTGTCCTTCTCTAGAAAATATAGCTTAAGTGAGCAATCCTATGCTCACTTACTTGAAAATAAGCCTGATGGCATATAATGGGACCCCTTCTGTGTGGTCATGTGTATGACTGCACCACAGCCAGGATATATAATGGCAGAATTGTGAACTAAATGGAAATTGCAGGAACCTGTTTCTCATATTCAACTTTAGCATGCCACACATAGAACTGAAGCTGAATTAACACATTATAAAGAAGTATGTCAAGTATAGTTGGAGTGGGAAGCCTTTGGCAGTGGCGTATCTAGTGTAAACAGCACCTAGGGCAAGTATGGAAGTTGAGCCCCTATCTTCTTACCCCTATCTCCACCCCTACATTGCACAGCCTTTTTGCATCCCCTTGCATTGGATCCTGGGGAAAGTGCCCTACTTGCTGCACCTTAGATATGCCTCTGTCTTTTGGCCCTCTAGACGTTTTCCCAAACAACTGCCATCAGTCCTACCAACATGGTCAGTTGTAAGGCAGTCCAGGAACTGTAGTGAAAAACATCTGGAGGGGGCAACAGTTTCCCCGAAAAAACATGGTATGGTATGGTATAACTTCCCAACTTTGGGCATCTGATACAGTACTAGTTGCCTAGCATAATGTTCCAATGAGACATTACTGCCACAGCTACTAAGACGTCTTTTTAATATTATAAGTCACCAGTGCCTACTCCTAAGCAAGTTTGTTTAAGACTGAAGTTTTAATCAGAAGTCATAAAATATCCCCCTCCCCATTTTAATTGGACTAACTACTCTTTGTTGTACCATATTCAGATAAATAGCCATGCTAGTCTCCTATCAACATACAAGGGAATCTGTGGATCCATGTGGATCCCTTTGAACAGGCCAGCAGTGTGAATAGAACCAGGAATGCAAAAGATGTGGATATGGTGGTGGGGTGACAAGTCACAAAGAGTAGTTACAGGTGGTAGTTAAGATGAGTAGGTAAACATATCAGTACTGGAGAAAATTCTTGGTCTGGTGTATTGATAGGGGCTCAGGACCAGAAAACAGAAATAATAATGCAAGCATATCTCTGCTAGTGGCTGGGAAATCAAGTGTTGTTATAGTAGGAAACTATTGCATGGCAGCTATAAAAATGAATGGTCTTCCCAAGATGATTTATCTTTTTCAAAATCTCCCTATCATTACGAATAACAAGCCTTTCACAAAATGGAGGAGAGAATTATCCAAATTTATATGGGAAGGACATAAACCCAGGATAAGATGGAAGACCATGACAGATTTAGTTTCAAGGGGAGGGGTTGGACTACTGGACTTATACATCTACTACAAGGCTGTGGCAATGATGTGGATAAAAGATTGGGTCAACCTACAAAATTCAAGAATGCTCGCACTTGAAGTCAGGGCCGATCTCAGAATAGGATGGCATGCCTATATGCTTTATGATAAAGCAGCGATTGATAAGGAATTTTTACATCACTACATCAGGAAATCATTATTAAAGGTATGGAACGACTGCAAGAAAAAAAACATAAGGCAACTCCTACTATGGTTGTCCCCTCAGGAAGCTTTTTTTGGAAGATGGGCAGAAACAGAAAACTGACTAAGATACGAAGACATTATTGAAAAAACAACAGCAAATATACCTAAGATAAAAACAAGAGAAAAACTAGAAAAGGAAGGAATAATACTTAATTGGTTCCCGTACAGATAATTAACGGAAAGATTCCAGATAGGTGTAAAAACTTATGGAATTGAACAAAAAGAGAAAGAAAGATTAATAAAATGGCTTTTTGAAAACCTCACACACTTATTATCTCATATCTATCAAGAAATTTTAAAACAAGAAAGGGAAGAAGAAGCAGTTAAGATAAGAATGATCTTGTGGGCTCAAAATATAGAGCAACCAATCCAGTTAGAACATTGGGAGTATAGCTGGAGAATAATGCAGAAATTTACAGTTGCCCAAAATTTAAAAGAAAATTATATTAAATTGTTTCATAGATGGTACATGACACCAGAGAAACTTATGAGAGTTTACAAAACGGAAACAGGTCAATGCTGGAAATGTCAGAAAGAGGCTGGTACAATGTTTCATGTGTGGTGGTCATGTAACAAAGCAAGGAAATATTGGGGGGAAATACACAATAAAATATGTATAACATTGAAGATCCAATTTGACAAAACGCCAGAAAAGTATTTATTGAACATGATACATATGATTGATGGAAAGACACAAAGGAAATATTGGAGGATTATACTTTACATGATTACAACAGCAAGAATAGAATATGCTAAATCATGGAAAACTCATGAAATACCTACAATTGGTCAATGGTGGACTACTCTTATCGAAAACAGAAATGCAGATATAGTTTCACAGAGACTAAAGCGAAAAACTGATGAAGAAATAAAAAGAGAATGGGAGCTAGTGACTGATAATTGATGGGCACTAACTAGTGAGAAAAATATAAGGGGAAGATCTGGAAAAGACGAGGTATTATATTGAAATAAGTCAATGGGATAACGGTTTGACAGTATACATGACAGTAAAATGGATACGACTAATAATTTTGGTGAAATGGTTGTATTGCATAATCAAACATGTAAAGTTACCGTATAAACATTGTAGTACAGTTGTAACTGCAAGTATGTGAAAGTCTAGTGAGGACTGGAAGAAGAACAAGAATGTATTTAATGATATGTACAGTATAGATGTTTATTTGTTATCTTCATGTATTGGAAATTTTAATAAAAATTTTTTAAAAAAAAGAAAAAAAGGAAACTGTTGTGTCTGTTCAAATCACTGTCAATGGACTGGAGTTTGTGACTATATCCTAGTTCAGCTGTTTCTCTTTCCAATCTTCCTTTGAAATTGTTTTTGTTTTGTTTCTGTTTTTGTTCATGCAGCAATGTTCAGAGGTGCAAAATGAAATATCCAGGAAGGGTGAAGTGTTCTGCAACCAGTTTTTGCACATTTGCATCTCCAATGTCAGATTTATGTCCATTTATTCTCTGGCATAGAGCGCTGAGGAGCATTATTGGCAAAGGATGGTATATAGTGCTGTAGAGGATGAGCAAGTGAAAATACTTCTAATGTTTTGCATGACATTATTAGGCCCAGTGATGATATCACCTGAATAAATGTGTGAGCAGAGTTCGCATTTGGTTTTACAGCAAGATCTTGTCTCTGTCTTCTCATGTATGTTATGTGTCCTATTATAGGTGAGCAGCTGTTTGAAATGCGGGGCTGTCTGTAGGTGAGTAAAGGATTGCCACCAAGAGCCCTTGAGAAGGTAGCATCATTATCCAGAATTGATTGCAGCTACTGATGATAGATCTGAGTGTCTCAGCTGGTAATTTTATGTGACAACTAGTAAAATTCTGCAACTTCCTGTTTTTGGTTTGTCTTGTAGAAGATTAGTCCTGGATATAAGTCTTGTCTTGTTGATTTTTTTCCTTTCATTTGGTGGGGATTGTAGCTTGAGAGATCCTTGTTGTAATTCTATTAGTTTGGTATCTCTCCCATGTGGGTCTAAGCAGATACAGTTGTGTCAGGCAGCTTGTCTGTAAACTATGGATTTCGTAGCGTGCTCAGGACTGAAACTGGATGCACATAAATATGTGTAGATGTTGGTGGGTTTGTGATATAGTGTAATGCATAGATGTCCATTGTGTAGTTGGTGGTGTCAAAAAAGTGAACTTGTTGTGTACATAGTTCCAGAGTAGGATTGATGGTAGGGTGGAAATTGTTGAAATTCTGTTGGAACATCTTGAGAGAATCATGCCCATGAATCAAAATGTTAAATATATCACCAATGTATTCAAGGTTGAGGAGAGGTTTTTGGGTGCAAGAGTTAAGGAAGCATTGTTCCAGGTCAAGCATGAACATGTTGGCATATTATGGTGCTATGTGTGTCCATAAAAGTCCTGTTAACCTGAAAATATATATTATTTCCAAAACTGAAGGAGTTGTTTTATTTTTTTTAAAAAAGTGGCATACCTTGCTAGCTAGGTTCTGTTGTGGCCCCATCCAGAATGTAATGACACTAAAATAATCTCCTGAAATCTGGTGACCTCCAAATAGATTGAATTGCAACCATCTTCAGGCTAGCCAGCTCATCCGTGATTATTGGAACAATGCTAGTTGTTGTCCCAAACATTTGGAGGGAACCAGACTGTGAAAGTCTGCCCTGAAGTTTTAGGAACACTTAAAATATTGGCTCACACTATTGTGTACAGTTGGTCCCCCACATCCATAGATTCTGCATCCACAGATTGAACCAACCACTGCTTGAAAATATTTTTTAAAAAATCCAAAAAGCAAACTTTGAAATGTATGAATCAGCCCGTAGATCAATGATTTGTTGGAGAAAATATGTACACAACACAGCATTATCAAGCAATAACAAGTGAGAGTGCAAAAGTTTTGTGAACTCTTAACACTGGTTTCTTAGCAGAGTCATTTCAGTCTTCTCAAGAAAGTAAGGGCAGTGATGATTTATAGTCAGTGAGCTTCAGTTGGGGAGGCCATAAGCACCTTCTTTGATCTAGACTTCTACAGATTTGTTTCCTATGTACTCGGTGAGTAATGAGTGATTTGCTATTGATTTGTCCACAGGCAGAAGAAAAGTGGATTGGTACTGTAAGTCCAAAGTGAATGGGAACTTCAGAAGCACAGTAAAAGAAAGGAAAACCACCAAGAGGGAAACATTTACAGCTTTTCTAATCTATTTCAACTCTTATCCTCAATTTCCTTTCCTCTGAGCAACGTGATTCAGAGAAAGCTGTAAGAATTTCAAACTCTGCAAAGGCATAGTGTAAGACTCTCTTCTGTGCATTTTACATGTCAATCAATGTAGGTCATCAATTAAAATAGGGACTTATCTGTTAACAAGACTAAACTGTTTCAACTCTAAGTGTTCAAATAGTAAGTGCTACTGACAATGTTGCAGCTTTTTTAGTGCAAAATGATCTTTTTATCAACAAAAACAAGAAAGCATTTATGTTTAAAATATGTAAGATTTTATAGTAATTTACTGTAAACATTTCTTTGCTCTTCACAATAGTCCTGGATCCAAATTCCAAAGGCTGCTTTCCAGTGCTTCCATTCCAGCAGCAGGTGGAGTTACGGGCACAAGTTGGAGCCAAGGACAAAGTAGGCATGGACGTGACAACAAAGTTAGATATTCTTACTGTTTTTGACATTTTCCTACCAAGAATATAGAACACAACTTAGCTTTGTACGCATCTACTCAAAATTAAACCTTAGTCCAACAGCTTTTCTTCCTGCAAACAGATCCTTTTATCTCAAATAATTTATCAAAGATAATCACAAACAAATTCTTGCAAATCAAAAAGGGAACCCTTGAAGGTCACAGCCAACCTATGGGGTAGTTCTCCATTCTTACAATAGTCCATGAGGATATTGTTCACATTTTAAAGACTGGAAATGAGCACTTGGAGAAGGTAATAGAAATGCTTTCATTGTTGGATGTATGTTGGAATCTGCCAGATTGTACTGACTTTAGAATGAAGAAGGAGAGAAACATTCTGACTATAAATAATGGGTGAGTCAGATTATGTACTATGTGGTTATCTGCTGCGTCATCTATGTAATAATCTGATAATTTTGTTGTGTCATGGAAAAAGTTGCCATTTTAAAAACTATAGTATTCTGCATTCATTCTAAATTCCATTTAACTGGTAAACAGAAGTGAACTAAACATAGTGGCTCATTATGAAAGTAATTGAGACTGGGCTTAATCAAAATTTGAGTTCTCCAGTTCATCCAGAATAGCTATACTAAGAGGAAGGAACTGCAAAACTTCCTCTGAGTATTCCTTGTGTTACTGCCCTGGCTAGTCTGAGCTTTGGAGATATTAAAAGATATCCTCTTGATATCATAATTCGGCTTCACTTCTCTATTCCCTTCCACATACTTGCGAGGCCACCGGACAAGCATGTAAACAAGCTCGGCCGTTAATTGCCGTAATATTCCTGGATAATTCAGGCAGGCCAGAAAATAGCTGACTCACTGCTTTAGGAGACCTCCAGGCAAGTACTCTAATTAAGTACGCACGCCACTTACAAAAGAGCCTCTGCCCCGCGATGGCAGCTTGATGGGTAAACTATGCAATACCCAAGTACTCTGCGTTTGCATACTGGCTACTCTATTGAAAACTGCTATGATAACTCAATCATTCAGATTCTGACCTTTCGGAGGCTTTGTCTCCAACTCCAAATCTATTGTTTCCCCCCCCAAGTACGGCATAGCTTGCAGTCACAATTCTCCTTATAAAAACCCTTGATTCCGAGACCTTCCTCGGATCGCTCCCGAGTTTCATCCTGCCTTGCTGCCGCTTTGCTTGGCGAGCCTCCCCTCAGCTCCACGTGCTGAGCTACATCACACCCCAGCCTCGCTCTCTATTTTTTCTGGGCTTCAGGACAGGTGAAGTATCACCCAAACCAGCAATCCCTCTAAAAATCCCTCTATACCACTCCAACCTTTATTTTCTTTAGTTATCTTGCATGAGTGTGTCGCATACACTGTTTTGCTTGTATTTAATAAACATCATTTATTATTTCAACTTTTGTGTTCTCCTTGACTCGACCCGACCCCGTAGACATAGGGTTCAAGATCTCACTAAGTTACCCTGCCTCTCGTAACACTAAGCAGTGCTCTGAGCTAATTTCCCCCACCTTTAGTTGAGCAAATTTTGGTGTCCCTCCCGGGGCCCCCAGTACACAGGGTAACACTTGCCTAAGAAATCCCTATGAAATTTGTAAGGCATCTGTAATCTGACAGGTGACTTGAAGGTGCCCCCCCCACGCACACACACACGTGCACGCACACACACAATTTATTAAACACAATGTTGCATGGAACAGATGTTCTAGTAAGTAACTATAGCATTAATAAAACACTGCAGTGTGTTCTGGATGCATAACAAAAATGCCTTCTTAATTGCCTCAGTATGAAACGGGTGTACTTCCTCACCCCATCTCTTTAGATTACCACTTGTCAGCTAATCTAGATTTTACCTAGCATCCTGTTATCACCCTCTGGCCTCCTAGGCATCCAATTTCTAATGGTGGTTGAAACTGGACAGGCAGATTTAACATCCATACTCCTTGTAAACATTCTTAAGTGTTGGAATTATAGGATATTTATATGGGATAATGAGCAGAGTCTCCACCAATCTTTTATGCTTTTTATTATATCCAATCATAAATATGCAAACATATACATTTCCTTTAGGAAGAAACACAGACATCACAATGTCTGAGTGCATTGATTTTTTAAAATCTGTTTCATTACATTGTATTGCACGTAAGGCATTGTATATTCATTACTTTACAGTATATGACAAGTAAAATGTTACATTTTCATAAAGAATGAACCTTTTCCCTTCTGAATCTCTTAAATGGGCTTTGCTATGCTGATCGCATAGAAGAACACAGCTTTCTTAAATGGTGTAACTTAGCCATTTATCCATTAAGAACAGCACACATTTGATTGAGGGATTATACCTCTTAGACATCTGTGAACAGACCGGTATCCCAAGGGTTAATCTCTTTGTGCATAGTTAAATCTAATGGCATCAATTTCATCCATAAGCATCTTAACAGGCATCCATTATGATCATAATGTGGCATATATCTATTTTACCATAGCCTAGATGTTTCTTACCAGTATTATTTATTGGCATGTTTTTCAGCATGTCTGGGAAGTTTATCAGTTATCACGAACAACACAGCTGTTATGAATAGTGTTCTTCATACAGTGGAGAGTGGCCAGAACAAGCTAATTGTTAGCTCTCTCCTCACTTCTTTTATTTTCTTCCTAGCCACATATAGACTATCAGCTGCCCCATCAAACAAAAACAAAGGTGCTGACTATGCCTCATTTATGATATTCAATCAAAACAGGATCCTTAGATATGATGGCACTTGTGCTACAGTTGGAGTCTATGGCCATTTCTGCCCTACACTGCTATTATTCCATTTTCAACATCTTGTGGAATTCTGATGTTTGTAGTTTACCGAGGCCAAAGAGCTCTCTATCTGAGAATTCTAAATGTCCCTTCCTAACTGCAAACCCCAGGATTCCACAGGATGTTGAAAGTAGAATAATAGCACTATAACAGTATAGTGAGGAAATGGCTTTGGCTGTCAGTTATCCTGATTGCATCAGCCATTACACCTGCCAGAAGGTTATTATTGGTCATATATGCTCACACTTCACAGTGTTGATAGAGGTACAAAAGTGTTAGAAAATAAGTCATTTCATTTATATTTGAGTAGGCATTTTGTTTAGAGTCAGGTGAACACTAGGCTATCAATAATACATATACACATTCGAATGCATCTAAGTTTCTGCATTGTCTTATACTCTATATGCTATGCTCTATAGGTCACACTGTGTACTTCATAGCTATATTCCCAGGCCTCAAAGTTGCCAATCAAATCAGCTTGGCCTGTAACAAGTAACTAATTATTTAAACATGAAGTGTTTAATTCTGGTGCTAGTGCTTTAGCATAGCCGTTTACCTTATATTTTCCTTAAAAAAAAATAAGGCATGGAGATAATTTCTACACAGTATGGGAGCTTGAAGCTTTGTTATTGTTGTTGTTAGGTGCCTTCATGTTACAGCAACTCTGACTTCAGACCTTCACATCAGTCCCTAGGCAGATGCCTTAATGCAGCAGATTTGGGGTCCCAGGAAAAAGCAGCAAATTGGGAATCATCTAATTATTTACGAACATATTCTAAATATACCATGATAGTATCTTTTGAGATTTTTTTCCCTTTGAGTGTCACTATAACTTCATTGCCCTACAGTACTGTTAATCTTGGATTTTTTGGTGGTGGCGGTAGTGAATTTGTCTAGTTTACTGTTCTGTCTCACGTATCCTAATGTCTTTGGCCAGTCCTGCAGATACCAATTCCTGCAGTCAGATATTTTCCCCTACCTCCAACAGTGCCACATGAAACATACTGTTGCTCCCTACTGCATGAGGAAGGCAGTCTTCTCAAACCACGAAATGGAGTAGTAAACACACGCACACACACGCACACACAAAACCACATGTGCACCTCCCCTTCCATTCCCTTGCTTTTTGTCTGGGCATGCCTGCCGGCCTTCACTGTGCCTGGGCAAAAGACAAGGGAATGGGGGGATGTGCTTTCCCTCCATTCCCTTGCCTTTGCCTAGGTGTGGAAAAGAAAGGCCGTTTCCGCATGGGGCGAGGGAATCGCCCTGTGCCGCTACTTACCGACTTCTTGGCTCCCCTGTCCGGTCCGCGGTGCTCCAGAGCAGTGCGTGCTCATCGCTCTGCACTGCTCTGGGGATGAAAATGGTGGCTTCCGGTTGGTCGAGGGTCTCAACCAACCGCTGAAGCTCGCCAGCCTAAAGCCCGACCCTGGCAGATCGCAGGCTCGCACTGGTGTGAGCCTGCAAATCTGCACCAGAGAACGGGCACGGAATGGCGCGCTCCGTGCTTTTGAAAGACCTGTTTTAAGCGGTCTTTCAAAAGCACGCTTGATGACCATTTGGGGTCATTCTGGAGTGGGCTGAGGCGTGGATCTACATTAAGTATGTCCGACCCAGTCCTCTGCCAGGTGCAGACGTCCTCCCTGGAGGATGCTCTGCACCAATTCTATTAGCCCATGCGGAAATGGCCAAAGGCAAGTGGACCATGGCAGAAGGCAAAGGAATGGAAGGAGGAGGAGGTGGGGGGAGGCATGTGTGCACAGGTTATGAAAAATAAGATGTGCAAAGGTAGAACCCACAAATGTGGTGGGAGGACTATATAATGCACATTGCTGGCATTAAAATGAAAGAAAAATCCTGAGACTTAGTTTCTAAGGCTAAATGCCCCTCCAAGATCTCATTTTTCATTGAGAATTCACATTGCAGAAGTACAACAGGAGATACTAGAAAGCAAAATGTCACCTATCTCATACAGTGCTCTATGGGTGTTGGCAGCCTCAACCCATTGATTCTTTGTTGTTGATATGTGCCATCAAGTTAGGTTCAACTTATGACAACCCTACGAATAAGAGACTTCCAAGAGATGCTGTTATTAAACACCTTGCTTGGATCTTGCAAATTCCAGGCATGGTTTCCATTATGGAGTCAACCCATCTTTGATATAATCTATTTCTTTTCCTACTACCTTCAACTTTACTGAGCATCATAGTCTTTTCCAATGGGTTGTGTCATCTCATCATATGTGAGTTCGATCCTGATGGGCTCCAGGTTGACTCAGTCTTCCATCCTTCCGCAGGCCAGTAAAATGAGTACCCAGCTTGTTGGGGGCAATTAGCTAATACATTGTAAACCACTTAGAGGGCGGTTAGCTGATAAGCGGTATAGAAATACACATGCTGTTGCTAAGTATGATTGCTTCAGTTTAGTTATTTGGGAGAGAATTCAGAGAATTCAGTCTTAATTTGGTATCAAACCCATTCATTCATCTTTTTAGCGGTTCATGCCATCTGTATTACTGTCTTCTAGAACAACATTTCAAATGAGTTGATTTTCTTTACTGTTCAGCTTTCAGAACCATATGCAGAAATCAGAAATACTGTGGCATGAGTGTTCCTGACTTCAGTATTTAGTGATATATCTTTACAATTGAGGGTCTTATCTAGTTCTTTCACAGCTGCCCTTCTGAGTCTTTGACTTATTCTCATTTCTTGACACCAGTCTCCATTTTGATTTATAGCTGAGTCAAAGTATAGAAAATCTTTAACTATTTTGATGATCTCACTATCCACTTTAACTATGTAAATCTTGTGTGGACATTATTTTCATTTCCTTGATATTCAGCTAATATTCAGATAGATTCTAGTAGTATTTATATTCCCCATAAAGGTTTTCTCATTCTGGAAGCAGCAAAGTTGTGACATATAGTATTTGATTATAAGGAAATTCCACTGAGCCCAAGTGAAGCTAATGCCAATCAAGAGCCTCACTCTGAAACAGTTTTGATCTGAGTGATCTCATCATCTAGCTAAATATTTTTTCATAAGTAACAAATTTATTGCACAGGAGTCTCCAAAACAGTAAAGAAAATACCTTCATCTAGACAAACATCCTAGCAACACCATCCTCTATGGGTTCTGCTCTCAGTGTTTTCCAGGCTTTCCTAACTATGTATTTCTTCTCCTTCTGTTAGAGAAATCAATGGTGGGGAGGGGGGGGCAGGTTTGAGGAAGTCGTTCTCACTTCCTTTGAAATCTTACCAGAGCACTTCCTATTCCCTCTGTTAGCTTACCTCTTTGATTTTTAACCTCTTGTAGGTACTACACAAAAAAATCTTGGCTCAGTTTCCCTTCACAATGGCTAACCAAAGAGGCATAATCCTCCCCTCTTTTTTGACATCATCAACATCAATGTCTTCAAAAGGGGTTAAAAAAATGCACTGATTAATCGTATCTAGTCATAATGGCGATATATTACCTCCAGGATGAGAGGTAACATATTTCTGAATACCAGAGGTACTAACTGGTAGGAGAATGCTACAGTGCTTTTTTATACCTCTCCTCCTTGTGCGTTTACCAAAGGCATTTGGTTGGCCACTGTAGGAAACAGAATGCTCAGTTAGATAGACTTTTGGTTTTATCTATAGAAACGAGAATTTTTTTCCCTCTTGAACATCATTATTTCTCCTTCTCCTTCTCCTTCTCCTTCTCCTTCTCCTTCTCCTTCTCCTTCTCCTTCTCCTTCTCCTTCTCCTTCTTCTTTTTTGGTTTCTTTTCATTTACTCTCTCTCTCTCTTTTTTTTTTTACAGAGAATGTTCATCAATATTCGGCAGGCTGAAGAATCACTAGCACTGCCCCATATATATCTCAAAAACATAATAATACAAATGGAAAATAACCAAAACTTCACACTTGCAATGAACACTCAAGCTGTAGTACTGAACAGAATATTTTCACAGTTGATTGTTCCCCAAGTACTATATTTTTGAAACTGAAATATGAATACCAGACTGAGTTCATATGCCACATTAATATGGAATATATCAAATAGCTCAAAACAACTGGTTTTGATACTGTATCAGCACATTTTGAGCTTGAACTGAGCATTATTGTTAAGACGAAAGGTGCTAAAAATCATCACTAAGAAGCAAAGCTAGATAAAAGACAATTAATTATGGGTACAAATATTTATGACCTCAGCATGTCTAAATAAAATGTAGGTTTTAAACTATTCCCCAAGTAAACCCAATAATTTTTACTAGTCTATTTTACTCTGTGTTGATAATCTGTAAAGAAAAACATACATAAGCACAATTTCTCTAACTACACGCAGCACCACAAACATAATTTTTAAATAGAAATAACACCTTGCAAAATAATGGCAGATTCACCTTCAGAAGAATATTGGCTCCAAAAAAGAGGACCACAACTTTTGCATGCACACACTAAGAAAGAGATGGTAGAACACGTAGATGCACACATGTGCTCAGCGAAATAATGGAGACTCTCAATATATTTTTATGGAAAGAGACATCTAGTTTGTACACAGTAAGCAAGTTAACCTCTAGAAATGAAAATTCATGGGAATTTTCAAAGCATCCCTACTTGTAGTCCTCGATCTTAACTATATAATGTGAATTTGCATTGGGCCTAGAAGGATGCATGGAACCCAAGAGACTTCAAAAAATTCATGCTTATCCAGCAAACCAATAGAGAGGGACAGTCACGAACCAATTGAAAAATGTATGTTCACTTTTAATGTTTGACTTTGCTACTTTCCTAAAAAGAAAATCTATATGAATTTATGTGGCTTTCACTGGTGCTGTTCTTTGAGAGTTCAAAAACAGCTGTTCTACTGCAGTGGACTTTGACTGGGTAGATTGCAATGCTCAATAATCTGTCTCAGCTCAGGGTTAAGTGATGGAATTCATTTAAATGCCCCAGAAGTAATCATCCACAAAGAGTACATTATTTCTCTTTTATGAATTTTCAAACCTAATACTGATGGGTGGCATGCAATTAAACCTGATCAATATGTAATTTAGGTGGGCTGACATGTTTTCAAATTCTCGGAATATAGATTCTTTCAATATTGCAAGAGCTTAGTGAAATACTTAGCCCTTATAAAACAGACGGCATTTTAGTACAGTACAAACAACAAGCAAGATGTGTCTATTGGCAAGATAAACGGAGCCCCACTTGAACTAATACCCCTGCAACCTCAACTCCTCAAAACCTATTATTTCAAAATCAAAATCTTTAAGAACAGGATAGTTAATGCAATGCTGGAAAAATCATATTTGCATGAGCAGGGATAGATCAACGTGCTGTATGATTCATTTTGGGAACAGTGCTTGAAAATGTTAATAACAATATCAAGCAGTGTTTGTGATGCTGATTTTCAGTTGTGTTTTCCTAAATATGTATTCCAAAAGCAAAATGAACAAAAAAAATCAAAGAGGGATCAAGGAAGGAAGGAAAGAGAAGAAGGAAGGAGAGCTGGATTGCTATAAAGATCTTTGTGTTAAGCTAATAAACAAGGGGAAGTACATTGTAGTGTGACCCCAGAGGTCATGGGTGACAGTCTCTAGGATTGCTAATTAGCCTGCTGTCATCCAAAAAGTAAGAATTACACTTGCATTTCCATGATCTGACATGGCTCAATTTTGAATTTTATGCCTGAAGGTTCCATCTGGTCCTCTTCTTGCTTTCTGAAGGTGTTTGTTAGCAACAAATTTATGCTAAAACCAGGCTAAAAGAAAGATAATTCCACTGGTGCACAAAAGAGGAAGACAAAAAGAAAAAAGTAGGAGGGAAAAAGCAACTGAGGGAGTATGAAAAAGGAATGAACAAGTACAGTGGCACATAAGCATGGGCAGATCTATTAAATCTTCTTTCACAGATTCCTTTCTTTTCCCATGTCCAACATCTGTTTTGTGCCAGCTCCACATAGATTTCTCTGTTGTTCTTTTTTTAACTAAAGAAAGTGTGCATATATTAAGCACATTTTTCAAATGGACATGTTAATGGAGATGTGCATTTTTCCCCAAATTTTGGAATGCACATAGTGAAGTCCATTTGAAGTCGAAACTGGTTCTGATGGATAATAGTTCCACCAGTAGCAGCTGGTGGCCACCATATCAGTGCTGTGGTGTTCTCAGTAACTTTTATAGTTTCTTTAATGTTCAGACTAATAAGTGGCATCATATCATGGTAGTCACCAGGCACCAACAAATTCCTAGTATTCAAACACAGATCTTTTCCAGTCACCTAAATGGGTGAGCGTGTTTATAATCCTCAACAAATTTCATTCAGTGCCCATCTAAAGGAGAAAGAGAAAGTGTGTTTGTGTGTATGTGTCAGAAGGAGAAACACAGAAATCAAGCTAATGCTTTTGTATTTAAATCCACTGTGCACTTGTTTTGTGTTAGAGGCCTGGAGAAAGCTAAGATGTACAGTATTAGAAATATGGTTCTTTAAACCCAGACTTTAATATTCATTGTTGTTGTTTGCATGTCGCTGTTATATTTATTTATGTCCTAGCTTTTCACCAATGTGGGACTCAAGGTGGCTTACACTGGTTAAGACAAATAGAGCTAAACATTTACAACATATGAAAGCAAAAAATTATAACCAATTTTAAAAAATAAACTATCAAGAAACAACAATAATCAATAAAAGTCCAGCACATTATACAAGACCTGTTTCCCCTAAAAATATTTTTTCAAAGGCCTGACAGAATAAAAATGGTTTTGTCTGCTTGCAGAAAGACAGTAATGAGGGTGCCAGTCTACCCTCTCTGGGAAGGGAGCTCCAAAGCTTGAGAGCAGACATGGAGAAGGCCCTCTTAAATGTTTCCACCAAAGGTATCAGTGAGGGTGTTGAACAGAGAGCAGGGCCTATCCAGAAGATATGAAAGCACATACTTGTCTGTATGGGAGAATACAGTCCTTCCAATAACTGGGACCTGAGCCATATAAGGCTTATAAGTCATCACAAGCACATTTATATTTATATCCCACACTATATCACAAGATCTTAAGACAGCATACTATCGGATATATTTTCTTTAGAAAATATATAATTCCCCTATGGAAGAAGAAGTTTTAGTACTTCAATACATCCAGAAGAAGAGATGAAGGAAAAGGAAGAAGAAGAAAGAGGTGGAGGTAGGGGAGTTCCTCAAAATCCAGGCAGGCAATAAGCAGGGAATCTAGAGTATATAAGACAAGGGCGAGCAAACATATGAGTTGTTTCTGGCATCAAGCCATTAGCCTTTGCCTTCCGTACAAAGGCTGGAGCCAGTTGGCTCTCATCCCAGTCTGATTAGCCCTTGTGAGCTTGCATCTGCTTGTCTTCCTTCAAAGCTGCTGTTCATCTGAGGAAACAGAGTCCTGGCCCATGACACCAACTGTATTTGGAAGGCCACACTTTGCCACCCCTGCTTAATGCTGAATCCAACTGTTAACCTCTGCTAACGCAGACCTGTTGAATCAATGGGTAACCATAAATCTAAGTTGATCTGAGTGCACATAACAATGGCAAATTCCAGAAAAGTTCCTTCAACATTTTTAGAGTGTTTCCTCTGAAAAAAAAATTATGGTAAAAAAAATCTTTTTCATGCGTCATTTTTCTCTGCCACCCTTTATGGAAATAATAGAAGTTTGGCGGAAGACCTTAATTCATTTGAAAATTGGACTAGTGCTAGAGTCCTTCTCACTTGTTTCACCAAGGACTATAACTGAATTAACAGTTTAAAAGGGAGTTCTGCAAACTTTTGCTCATTTATTTTCTTATTTATATCCCACCTTGCTACCCATAGGACACAAGAGCTGAAGAGTTATGTAACACTTCATCTGATTTGGTGCAATATGTACCATTCATAAAATGCAAGGGCAGTATTCTTCGACACGTCATTTCAAAATGCCTAGAGTGATATCAAAGGCGAGAGTTTCTCTGAGCTATTTGCTGGTCACTGAGACAGAAATGACAAAGGATTCTGTCCATTAGTTTTTCAATACAGTGTTCAATAGTAGTAGGAAATTGATGGTGTAACTGTGGCATCACATCGGGGAAACTTATGATGCGGACAATAGCACTTCCAATAAAAGGGCTTTTGATTTTCTGTGTGTCAAACGGTTTTAATATTAGGGCATTTCTAGGTCAATGAAGGGCTAATGTAGCATCATAAATCATATCTAAACAAGAGCCCTAAGTAGTATTTGGGTAAGGTCAAAAAAGCATTAAGGGAAATAAGAAAAAGGTAAGTTTCTAAAGCAGTATGGGAGCTGCATTTATTCCACTGCCCCCAAACCCGACATTGACATAGTTGGCTGAGAAGAGTGAATAATAGGTGAATTAGAAATTAATGATTCCTCTGCTATGTAAATGGCAATTAAAGGACACGTCATGCTGCAGGCTCTGTCCTAACACTCTTCTCCATTTGTTTAGACTGAAATTCATAGGGCATGCTAATGTAGGAAAAGGATCTGCACTCGGTCTTCATAGAAATTGCAAAACCTGGGCATACCTCAGCATGAAGTACACTGTAAAGCCATGTTGACAATTTCTTGTTTATAAAAGAATTTTCGTGTATATAATAACATGTTGTGAGTGGCTAATCCTCATAGTATAAATAAATAATGACTACACAAACTAGCTCCCAAGAAATGTATTATACCTTCCAAATAACAGCCCTGAAATGTGATCATTTACATTGATTATTATCCTACACACTTAAGCATAACTCTTAACAAAGTAACAGGGATACTATTGTGTTAGTTCCTCTCCTGTTTCCTGAAAGATCTGGAGAAGAACTGTTTTCTTTTCTTTTCACTGTGAAGTTTGCGAGTCATAAAAAAAAATCATTTTACCTCTAGTGCATGCAAATGCAATTAAGAAAAGATGACAAATTCAATAAGATTTAATGAGGAACAGAGAAGATGCCAATGAAAGGCATCCTTTTCTCCCTTTATGGTGCTGTTAGCTTTCAGAATATGGTGTGCAATGACCACAGGATTCAGTTCCAACCCCAGTTCAGAACTGGACAATTCCACTCAGACATAGGCCCTTTTCACATGTGGGGGAGGGGGGAATGGGTGAAAACGCCCAAAAACGGAGCATACCTGAAGCCGGGTAAGTCCATTGCCACGTGGAGCAGCTCGAGCTCGCTGCTCCGCAGTCCTCCAGCATCCCAAATGGCGGCTTCTGGTTGGTGGAGGCTGTCCACCAACCGGAGAAGCTCGCCAGCTGGAAGCCCGCCCCTGGCAGATCTGTAGGCACGCACTTGCGCGCGCCTGCAAATCCATATCGGAGCCGGGCGACGGAGTGGTGCGGGGCTGCATGCTCCGTGCTTTTTAAAAACCTCGAAAAAGAGGTTTTTAAAAAACACACAGCGCGGCTAGTTCTGGCCGCTCCTGAGTGGATTCTGGTGTGGAACCACAAAAAGTAGTCCACGTCAGTCCACTCTATGGTGTAGAAGACCTCCGTGAGAGGTCGCTCTGCACCATTTCAGAAGCCCGGTATGGAAATGGCCATATTCGGAGCATGCCCAGTTTATTTTATGTCTAAATCCCAAACACAGTTGGGGGATCCAGATTTTTGTCCTCTCATTAACTGTCTCTGGAAGCAACAAATAGCTATCAGTGTTTTCCTGTGTGTCAGAGTCTGAGAGGGAAAGAATATTAACAACATTTGATCTACAGTGGAAAAGTCTCAAAGTCTCAAATGCCCTGGATTTCCACCTCTCCAACTCTTATATGTTACCTGTAGACAGACTACATTCTGCCAGTGCAACTACCCTAAAAAAGTGACCCCCAAAGTTGCTTGCTGGGAGCCCCAAATCAGGCATGCCCTGAAAACTTCCACAAACTGGAAGCAGGTGAGGGGATACATGCCAATATGTGAAGATAAAAGTAAAGATGAAGATAAAGAGCAGGCCTTTGATCTACAGCTGAGGTAGGTTGGTGGAAGGTGGGGGGAGCAGGGTTCCCTACCCGTCTTTTGGGGCAGTCTGCATGATCTGGCTACACCCTGCCAGTCCTCAGAGGCTCCACCACAACATCTGTAACATATCTTGGGAAAGAGAACAGCACTGAACATTGGATCATCCCATAATATATCTCTTCAATATCTCTTTATTTGTCATTAGAAAGTTAAGAGTTGCTAAACATACCTGTTCTCCCCACTTCCATATATGGATAGCTTGAGAAGAAATATATTAATTTCTGAAGATGTACTACCTATGTCTGTGTCTCCCTTCAGACCCCAAATCCTAGCAGACTTCCAGACCATTTCTGCACTACACTACAATAGTGCTGTTATTCCACTTCCAACATCCTGTGGAATTCTGGGGTTTGTAGTTTACTGAGGCCCAAGAGCTCTCTGGTTGAGAATTCTGAAAGCCCCCCCTGAACTCCAAACCCCAGGATTCCACAGAATATTGAAAGTGGAATAATAGCACTATAACAGTGTAGTGCAGAAATGGCCTCAGTCTACTTGAAGGAGTATCTCTGATTCGTTCGCATTTGAAACACACACGCACACACACACACAAATGAGAGAGAGAGAGAAAGAGAGGTTTTGAAAGCTGAGAATCCTTTAAAAGCTGATGTCAAACACAAAAGATCCAAAGCCTTCTCCCATAAAACAAAAAGGCATTAAACGATGCAATATATAAGCAAAACTGCAATCCTGATTTACAAGATGTGGATGTTATAGTCAGATGAGTGTAAAAAAAAAAAATATTGTTTGGAACAAAGTAAAGTTAGACACATTTGTCATTTAAAATCTGCAAGTTCCTGCAATATTCTGTGCTAGCTTGTGAAACAAATGGGCTTCTGGGAGCAAAAGCTGCATTGACAAACCCAGCAAAGAGCAATTTTCTGTCATTTAATGAAGGATGGAGTGGGGCCTTGATAAAGTACTTGCTCATTACAAGGGTGTGTGTATGTGTGCAAGTGTGTGTGTGTCAGTGCCTGTGTGTGAGGAGATGAGAAAGTGTGTGTGTGTGTGTGTGTGTGTGTGTGTGTGTTGATGAAAGGATAATCTTACTCTTTCAATCTTCCTGGACAAGTTAGCTAAATGCAACCTTTACTTTTATTGCACACTCCTTTAGGCACTTTTATCCAAATGATGCTGTGTGAAATAAACACAAGAGGGCATTTCTTTCTTTTCAATTCCCTTCCTTCTTTCTGTAATGTTCAGAGTTTACTCCTGGGCCTCTTAACACCCTTTTCTAAGCACATCACTCTGATGAAATGAAAAGGCTTGGGTCCTTTTCACACTACACAGTTAAGTACTCTGATTCCACTTTAACTGCCATGGCAACATCCTATGAAATCCTTGGACTTATAGTTTGGGGAGGCACTAGAGATCACTGATTGAGAATTCTACATTACACTTGCTAAACTGCAACTCTGTCTCTAAACTGTGTCTCTGATTCCCAAAACTGTCTTGTCCAGTACCCATAACTTTTCCCCATATACCCCAATCCAATCTGTATTCAGTTATCAACATACAAAGGTTGGGTTCCTGAGGGAATACACTACCCTCCTCATTGCTGCTAGGCCTCATCTCCATAGCAACTGGTCTATTGAGAGCTCTCTGACTGGGAATTCTAAAGGCCCCTCCCAAAACTGCAAACCTCAGGATTCCATAGAATCTTCTTAGGCAGCCAATCCTATGAGGTCTTTGCCTGACACAGACAAACTCATAAACTTTGACTTTTATATATTAGATTGCTTTAATAAGAAAGGTTTGTCTTCATGGTGATACTGCAATATAAACTTAGATTTTGGTAAGAAGTTGAAGAACATACATACATTTTCTCATCCTTGATGTCAAAGAGTGTGTTAACATATTGCAGCACCCTGAGGAGAAGTGAGACAAACTGTGGAAGAATTTTTAGACTTTGAGCCTATTCTTCAAAACTTTCATTTGTGCAGAAAACTTGGGGGTGGGGGAGTGGTAGAAAAAGGTAATTTTTGAACGGAAATTCAACTGTTGTTCTCAGCTAGAGCAGATCTGTTGAGTCAATTGGTAAATGGCAAGTCAACAAGTAAATCTATTTCTGTAAATCTATTCCAGTTGTAACTAATAATTTGATTTGATTCTGAGTATCTGCAGTGTTTCCAGTATAATCTTTTCTAGCTACTTTATATATCTGAAAACCATTCCATACTAGCTTTTTAATTCTTTTCCCATTCTCTTTTGCTTAGTTTGCCATGTGGTATTTGTCATTTTAAGAGAAAAAGAAATTACTATTTAATTTGATTTTCATGAGTCTGACTGTGTGCTCCTTTGAAATTGTCTGTGAAAGCTGTGAACGTTCATCCTTTCTTTGTATCTAAATAATTCAGTTTTGGTATTCCTCTGTGGAAGGAAAATTCCTGAAAATCTCATACCAGCTGAAACTGGAAGCAAAATATAGAGCAGGAATGGATAACTTCCAAAGGTCTGAAGGTACCCATCTCATGACCCTGGCCCTCCATTCCAACTTCTTTAAATTTCAAGAGGATTGTCATGATACAAGGCCACAATTTGCATTGTTGTTGCCTCCCACAGCTTTTTGCAGTCTCAGCTGAGTCTTCTAAACAACCAGGAAGTGACCAGAAGCCACTTCCCATTTTGACCGGGGTGGGGGTGGGAAGTTCCTTGGGTCTAAAACAGCCCAGAGGCCTTATAAGACATTCTGAAATTGACCTGAATGGGCTCTCGAGGATATTAGGGGACTTTTAATTTCCTTTTTGTAAGGTGTGTCAAGCACAAGCAGAGTGCTAGGGCTGCCAGAGTGAAAATTGGAGAGAGCTTCTGTTCCTGTAATGGTTATGAAGCAGGAGGAATTTCAGCAGGTGTTGTTTGTTACCTGATTGTGCGACACTTACTGAAAACTCCTCTTCTACACATCCACTCCCCAGTTTTCACTCTGGCAATCCTAAGAGATGCCTGTTGGCACCCTGGGGAATCCTCAGGACCACATTTAGCCCTCAGGATGCCTGTTACCCACCTTTGATATAGGTATCAGAGCTTCTGGATCTGTCAATGAAACCAGTAGAAAACAAACATAAATTGCAATAATGAAAGCAGGACAGGTAATTAAAAGGACAATGATTTTCAAGAAGGTGACAAGGCTGGGTGACCAGTGGCCCCATTTGGTCTCTTGAATCCCACTAGGGGTCATTGGACAACATGGTTGTAATTGTTTGTAGATTATTTTCACTTACGATTTCTTGGAATTGGATTTTTGTGACAGAATACAGTAAGAGTTGTATTAAAGAAAAAAAAATCCATGCCTCTACAAAGCTACTGAATTCAGTGATCAGTGATGTTCCAGAGGCCACAGAACAGTCAAATGATCATATGGGCCATGGGGCCCCTGTTGCATGCCCTCCAGAATTTCACAGATGAAATGAAAACAGAGACACACGTGGCCCAGCAAATATCAGAATGTGGTCATGATGGTAAAAGTTGTTAATTAAGGAAAACACAAAAGCTAAAAGAGGCTGCAGCAGTTTGCTTTTGCTTAAGCCTACTGGGAAGGGCAATATTCTGCCCTATCCTCTCCTCTACCCCCTTCTAAGCTAATAAAGTGATTTCAGCATATCCCCTCCCCATAGTCACAGATCAGCCAAGAAAGCTCCTTTGCATTCCTGCTTTCTCTGTTTGCTTTAAAACGTCCCAAATCCTCAGGTATATATTTTATTTTTTTTCAACTGGCTGCAGCTGCTGCAAACTTTAGAGCTTCAATTAGCTCAGCAGAACCATAGACACACAGACTCATAGAGCTAAAAGAGACCACAGCGGCCATCACGTCCAACTCCTTGTCATGCAGGAGCACACACTCATAGCATCCCCAGCAAATGGCCATCCAGCCTCTGTTTAAAAAGCTCCAAAGAAGGTGACTCCACCACACTCCGAGGCAGCATATTCCACTGTCAAATGGCTCTTACTGACAGGAAGCAGCCTATCTTCCTACTCTAGCAAAGTGCTGTCCTTTCCAGCGAAAGGTACATATGTTGTAGCTATATGACTGCAATCCATTCTTTTTGGTAATCAAAGAGAGATTTTCCTTGATGGGATCCCCTGTGAATTATTGTACCCTTAGAACTGTACACCAAGGAGTCTCTCAGTCTCTCTCACAGAGACACACAGGTTTACTCCCTTTAATGGATTTCAGTTTCCACTCTATTTTCCTATAATGGGATCAGTATTGTTGAAAATCAATCCTGATTTGAAAATATATTTCCTCTTTCCCCATTCTATTATGTAGATCTCTTTGGTTACAAAATTTAAATAAATTTTAATTTAAGGTTTACTTATTAAGTTTCTTCTCTCCACCCTCCTGAGCAAAGGGGATGAGTATGAACACAGAACTCACACCAATGGCCGCAGAAAAAGCTGTAGTTTTGAGCAGGGTCTGATTTTGATGTTGCAATAATGTATTATACAGTATTATACTTATTGTTTAAAATGCTGCATGTGCAGATACACAGGCAGATTTATTTATTTATTTATTTAGGCTTTGTCTTTTTTAGGATGCTCTTAATTCAATACATAAATTCCAGTGATTCTCTTAAAATTGTAATTATGTGTGTTCTTTTCTGTTAATAACAGTTGCCTTCGCTTTGCTTGACCACACCCTGATGTGCAGCCACACACATGTCCCAGTTTTCATCTGTGAAATGGGGGAGTGTGTGACTCATGCACTCCACAGGTAGGGTGCCAAGACCCTTGTGAATGTCTCCATACGATATCTTGCACCAAGTGATGGGACTAAAGAGAGGACACTTCCAGCAGATATCATTGCTTGGGTAGCGCTTTTTATCCTGTCTATAGGTAACTATTTTTCCTTTCTTTATTTCACTTTGCTTCCTCTTCTCCTTCCGGTAACTTCATTAGCAGAAAAGGGCTGAGAACCAGACTACCTGTGCTCTTAAATGTGTTTTTGTAGGTAATGTGTACATTCTTTGCAATTTGCACCAATGGAGATAATAATCAGGTTTGCAGAAAATGCGGACAGTATCTGCCTCAGGAACCCATGATATAATTCTGTGGAAAACACCTAATCTGAAGCTGAGGCATTGGAACAAAGGCCCTTACTGCACAAAGTCATCATCCCGGCAAAAGCACACATTGCTGCTGGTCCAGGACCTGTGCTACTGCACGATGTTGTCCCTAACCAGCTGCTTTCCCATCCCAATGCATTCCAAATCCACCCTTTTTCATTACTAGAAAAAAAATCCAGTAATGGCCTCCTTTCCTGCAACAATTCTGTCAGCTCTGGGAGTGAGATTCCCCTTAGCACTTGATAGCATTTCCTGTCAACAGCAATCCAGAAATGGGCAGGGTGTGAGCATGCCCAGCTTGTCCCTCCCTCAGCTACTCCCATGGCATGGTAAGTTTGAAATCTATCACTTCTCTGTGTTTATTTTAAATTTCTATTTTGATTTAAAATGTTTTATTTTTAATACTTTTTAAGCATTATAGAGCAAAAATGCAATAGTGTATGGGTGTGTCCTGATGTTACAATGTTGCCGTACTAGTAGGGCTTACAGAACAAAACAAAACAAAACAAAAAAAACCAATCATGAACTGTGGGGAAGGGAAAAGGCACAGAAAAGAACTCACCAATGATGCTGTAAAGTGGGGGGAACACCGGTGGCGATAATGCTACTCATAGAATCATAGAATCATAGAGTTGGAAGAGACCCCGGGGCCATCAAGTCCAACCCCCTGCTATGCAGGAACACTCATCAAAGCATTCCCAACAGATGGCTATCCAGCCTCTGCTTAAAAACCTCCAAAGAAGGAGACTCCACCACACACTGAGGCAGCATATTCCACTGCCAGACAGCTCTGACCGTCAGGAAGTTCTTCCTGAGGTTCAAGTGAAATTTCCTTTCCTGCAGCTTGAATCCATTACTCCTTGTCCTAGTCTCTGGAGCAGTAGAGAACAAGCCTGCTCCCTCTTCAACATGACATCCCTTCAAATATTTAAACATGGCTATCATGTCCCCTCTTAACCCTCTCTTTTGCTTAAGTCAAAAGGGTGTGGTAGAGAGCGTTCATAACCCAATACTATCATGGAAATGGCAATGCTGGGATTGAAATGAAAAAGCCTGCTATTAAGGCATGGTGCGGTAAGGGCCAAAATCTTCCATTAATGATAATAGAGGACCTACCCACCATAACAAATGGGAAAGAGGAGAAAGAGAAAGTTTGCAGTTAGTGCAGAGAATACATTGTACAATGTGTCATTGTATAATCACAGCCAAGAGCATCTCCACTCTTGCAAGTAAAATTATCTCAAAAGGACACTTCCTTCCTTTATACACTACTGTACAGTACCCCAATTCACTGCTTTTAAAATAAACTGCTTTGAAAGAGAGAAATATACTTAAATTCCGGGATTCAACTGGACAGAAATATGTTATTTGTGTGTCAATGCGACCCCCCCCCATTGTCACTACATATATTTAAATAATATCTTGTAATATATAACATGCAACATCTTACATTACTTTGAAAAGACCAGGCTGTGTTAAGCAGCCTTTAGCGAGCTGTCACAGATGAGGCCAATAAGCACATCCTGGCTTAACACACATCAAGGGTTGCTAAGGATACACTGTCAAGGGACGAGGGTCAGGAGTCAAACTGACCAATATTGAGTAAATTACATTGGTTCAAATGATTCCCCCTGAGCTAGTAATGATATGGCATGCACGTAGTTTTGGTCTAAAGACTAATAAATATTGCCTTTGAAGGCTCAAGAAGACACAAAGCATGTAAAATTATATGATGGAGCTAAGCCATTGGCTTATGCCATCGTGTGTGTGTACATATGCACAGATACAGATATATGTAGGGAAAATATTGGGGAAGCAGTGGAAGAGAAAGAGAGAGAGAGAGAGGGAGAGAGAGAGAGGGAGAGAGAGAGAGAGATGTTGTGTAGGTGCATCTAACCATCATTATTTTTCCAGAGGACAGCAATAAGAGAGTAAAAGAATTCAATACCTTCTCACCTTTAATGAGAAAAAAAAAACATATATAGGAAGGACAGCAGCAGCAGCTGTGCAACAGCACTGTGATTGGGTATTTTCTAGAACTCATTCATTTCCAGAGATAAAATATTTATAATTTTGGACAATATAGTAAATGTACATGGCACTCAACAAGCAGATATATTTCCTGTCTTGGAAAGGTTATAGTCTAAGAACAAACTATGTTTGGTTTGCCACACAAGTTATTTTAAAACTGTGGTAGAGTATCCAGATCGACAAAAAGGATTTCTATATTTTTCTTCTGTATTGAGATATCTGTATATGCAGAGAGTTACATTAGAGCAGCCTTTCTCAACCTGATGCCTTCCAGAGGTGTTCCACCATCCTCAAACAACATGGTTGTTAGCTATCCTGAATGGGAGCAATGAAGCCAAATATGAGAGTTGTATAGGATGAAATATAGACCTAAAATATCAGACAAGATGCTGAACTCTTCTTTGGTCATTTGAAAGAAATTTTGTACAGTTCCTTTTAGAGACTATATTGATATGAATGAATGATGCAAGGAAGTTTTGGTGGCTTATGGCCTGTACCCAGAGGAGCAATGAAAAGTGACAATAAAAGAAAAATCTCATAAGATCAAGAGAAAAGATAAGGCATTCAATGCCAAGGCAACACAGAAAGGGACTTAATGAATGTGGTTCTTCAAATACAAAAAGAATATTGGGTTGCTAAATTATGGGTGGTTATAATCGGATATACTCCAGGCTAAGAATAGAAGCTGGAAGTAATTTGTTACAGTAATGACTACTAACAGTAACAAACTACTTCTGGGGGACCAGGGGCAATGTCATTGGGTTTTGACGAAAATGCAAGAAGAGACTGTTTTAACCATGCAAGTGTTTTTTTTTTTTAAAAAAAAAACATGCTATTTATGGTAGGGATGGAAAGAGTATTTTTAAAAAATTGAAAAAAAATTTTGAAAATCATGTTTCTTGAATGTCAGGAAACCCTGATAAGGAGAAACTTGGGCTGATAAGAATGTGTTCTGCATTAAAAAAAAAGTCAAATGTGAATTTTGTACAAAATAAGTCTTGAAGTTTGAATAGTTGTTTTTTTAAAAAAAATTCTGCAATTTTTCTTGAAGTGGGAAGAAAACTTCTAAAGTTACTCATTGCTTCTTTCAAGAGGGAAGTTAATGAAGAATTCCATCCCTAACTCACTGGGGATTTTAGAAGAGCTATACTCTTACTCGACCCATTATGATGTGGCCAAAAATTCATTCATTCATTCATTTTAAGCAAAGGTTTTCTGCCATAGAGCACCAAAGAACCACATTATTTAGTTTCATTCATTCTGTTATTAGATGACAGCAATGCAGCCAGGAAGTACTACTTGGAGTATACTTGTAATAGACAACAAATGCTTTAACATTCTTGAGAAGTTCTGGCATTGAGCCATAATTCCTGGCCACATTGCTTTCCATTAGTACTTGGAATGGACGTCTGCTCAGTCTAGCTCTGTGGCTCAATATCCTTGCCTTGAAAAACAGAAAGAAAAACTGCATGGGCAGTACATGCCAGGGAGTGACACACAGAGAGAAGAGTTCTTTATGGTATGCCATTTGTAGACTGCAAAAGGCTTTAAAGATAAGTCTCAGCTTGAATTAGGTATGGAAGCTCACAGTGCAGTTCCTGTGCAACAAGATAAATATGTTCATGCCTTGACTTTTATCAAGGGCTATTTCACGCTGCACAAGTATGGCACCATGATTCCTCTAATTTTTATGGCAAAATCCTATAGAATCATGGTATTTTCAGTCAGAGAGCTATATTGCCTTACCATAAGATGTAGGCATGGCAGGTAAAGTGGAATTATAATATTAACTGGAATACTATACAGTAGTTATGTATGTGTTACTGAGAGTTACACATGTGTAACTTGTTTGCATTGAAGATCCCTATATATCCTGTCATTTAGGGGTTACTTATAGACTGTGAGAGTCTCCTAGTCCCCACTTAAGTGGTCAGCAGGTTCGGACATCAGTCCTCTGTCACACAGGAAGTGGCTAATTAACCTTCTCACTCCTTTTTGGGTGAGTCTTCTTTGTTGCAAAGGGAGATTGTGACAAAGACCCTATTTCTACCCGTCACAAAAGAGATTGTTCACAGGAGTGGCTGGTAATGTTAGTCAACCACTTTCGAAGTGAGAGGGAAACTGATCCTCACTGACTGCAGTAGCTGCTGTGGGGATTAGGGACATCAGGCTGGGGTTCATAATGTAGCTATGTAACTACCATGGTTAAGTAGCAACATAATGCTTGGAGTATCCGGCCACTGCAGTTGTGCAGTGTGAAAGGGTCCCAAGCCAGAAGATTCCAAATGGTTTTACCATTTTTCTCCTCACTGTGGGAAAGCACCCCAAACGGTGCAGTTTTACTGGACTGTTTGCCATTCAGGAACTCTTCTGTGCAAAACAATACGTGTAGTCTTATTGTGGAAAAAACAGCGAATTTCCTGGAGGGGGGTGGGGGAGAAAGAGATAGAAATAATATTGTGTGTAGAAATCTTATTTTCTTTGCAAACAACCTAGATGCATTTTCATATGTAATAAGTAAAGATTCTTGGCCATCTAGAATTTTCCCTCTCAGTGTTTCCCAACACTCAAGAAACCAAATTTTGACCATTTTTAGTATTTTTTAAATATTCTTTATATCCCTATCCCAAAGTGTGTTAAAGGTAGAGAAGAATTATTTCCTTAAAAAAAAGATTTATTTATATATTTATCTGTTCAAGATATCATTACGACCTTTATCAGTTTTTCCTTTCCTTTCTTTCTTTTTTCTCCTAATCTTCAAAGGCACTCAATTTGTGTTTGTTGAAGAAAAGTTTATGCAGAAGCCCCATTGGTTATCCATGTGGATCATGCTTCATCAAGGACTATCTGTATTCAATGTATTCTTTTATTGTTGGGCAATGCCTTAACAAATGAGCCCTATGTTCAAACACTCACTAGCCACCAGCTTATCAAGTATAGTTCACCCAGTCACAGCCATTCATCCTAACATACCTGTTGATAGGATGAATATGAGGATAAACTGTGAGATAAGCTTGGGGAATTACATAGAACCTTGTGATTAGGAACCATGCCTATAGTCATAAGTAAATCTAATTAAATATGTAAGTAAGTAAATAAATGTTCTAATCTAAGGTTAGGTAAGAATTTCCTTTGGGTTGGAAGTTCTAATAAGGACTTTGCAAATTTTCCAATAAGAACTTTGCAAAAACTTGCAATTTTTCTCCCATATCTTGCTCAGCAAGAACTTGAGGTAAAAATAATTCCAATACAGAACAGAGCAAAATGAATTTGCCCATCTGTATTCAACCTATATAACACCCTAAACTGCCCTGCCCTGTAAGATAGCAGCGGGTTTCAAAGATTTAGAGATCAATTTACTACTTTGGTTGACCTTAAGGCTTCACTTTGTAAAAACAACATTTTATTCATTCTCCAATGTTTATACCGCTTTGGGTAACTGTAACTAACCTATCCACCTAGGTGATCATTTCATGAATTTGATAGAATGGTGTTTGACCATGAACGTTTGTACTGTAAAAAAAAAAAATTGTTAGTGTTTAAGATATCATAAGACTCCCCACTACTTTTCTCTTAATAGAACTACTGATCAGAACCTCCCTGTTGTTTTCCCTCCCTTCCTACATCAAGACTTTAGGCAGGCAAATCTGACACACTTGCAACTCCTACAAAAGACTTTCCTCCCTGATCGAGGACAAGTTATATGAAGTACAAGTTATATCAGGTAGGCTCTATACAGAAATGTAGAAGAAAGTGCAGCTTTGGTTCATACCTGCTGCCATAATCTGGCTTTTAGGAACATAGGAAGTGCTTCATACTACTGATAAGGGTAACCCTAGCATCAGAATGTGGCATGATTAGGCAAGGGCCAAGACCTCAGAGAGCCCCACTGCAGCTATCTATGGCATTATTAAAATAACACATATTTTCAGAACCTAGTGCTGGAAGGAGAAGGAGAAGGGACATAGAGGCAATTTGGAGAAAAAAAAGATGGAAACTGTTGAAAGCATGTAGTTAAGTGCTTCTTTTCTCAATATTAAATAAATAAATTGTGCTGTGAACATAGGCAACATTGAATGCTCAGAGGGCATCCTTGGTGCCCCCTGAACAAGTGCCCTAGACTTTGGGAGTTTTCACTGTTGCGACTGGCCTGATTTACCTCCATTTGGGAGGCCCCAGTGCTGAGAGAAGCACCAGGCAGAACGTCAGTGACCTCTCTTTGGAACCTGTCCCTAGGGAGGACCTCACAAGGGTTTCCAGAATAGTTCTTTGTTTGGGGCCTACTCCAAACCTGCTGCTGGCCTGACTCAAACGACTGATCAGTTTAGCTCAGGATGGTCTCCATAAGTGGTAAAAGAACAATTTTGTCCTCTATATATTCTGGAATACTGTTCTCATCTGTTCCACACTTTATGGCCAATGTGAGCACTTTACAGGAGTTACAGACTATAACACCCAGAGCACCAAAACTCCTTCACCCTCATCTACACTGATGGTAGCAATTCTCAAAATAGCATTTTCTGTGCACGAAATAATATTTCTGAGCATAACAGCAACGGAAAATGCTGTTTCCTTGCAAGGTTGGGGAGAGGTATGGGTCTTGTACAGAATAAGTCCTGAACTATGAATAGCCTTTTTTAAAATGTGCAGTTTCTTGCTGCAGGAAGAAAATCACTAAAATTATTCACTGTTTCCTTCAAGAATAAAATTAGCAAAAAAATCAAATTATCATATCCCTAGTTCAATGTATTTCATTTCTATCATGTTGACAGAACTAGTATTAACCTCTGACAAACACATTGGTGAATGTTGAGCTTTCAGAGTGCACAGCCACAAATTCGGTTACAGCATGTTACATATCTCAATGTTATGTCTCCATAGGCTTTGTGTTGCTATCATGACGCAGAGTTTGTTTAATTGTTCTCCTACCTTTTGTGTCTGACCTAACCGTTTCTTTGGATTATTACAACTGTGACTGATTAAACTTACTTTTGTTTGATGTGGAACATCCACATTCTGTCACAGTGATCATGTAATTTCATTATTAGTGTCAATAGAGACTGTGAGTAATAGGGAAGCTTCTGGGACTTTTTTTTTCTGAAAAGAAAGAGGTGATAATATGAATAAATCACAGCTGCAATTCTGTGAAAAGATTACATTCTTTATCATGAATACTACTGTAACCACAATTAGTTCATTCATGCTTTGTCAACTAGAGAGATAGTATTTAGGAGTGCAGTAAGAGATCTTTACTCAAGATTAAATCTCTTTAAAATGTGTCATACATATCTGGCTTTTACAATTCCATTAATTTCTATTTAGGGTTCTCTACAATGATAGGAGACTCCCTGAGGAAGGACAAATTGTTGCATATAAAAGTGTAGGCTCTTCCTGGTTTCCCCAACCCTTATTACTGTCTGTTAAGAAATAAATTGTCAACTTAACCCTCCTTCTGTCAATACTGTGGCCCCATGCAGCTCCCATCAAATCCAGCTGACTGTCATTGTTGATTAATATGGAGTATTCCCTTTTTTTCTGACTCTCCTCCCCACACTCTTATTTTCTTCCAATAGGACCTTAAGATGCTTTACATACCAATATGGCTCTTTTTTCCTCCACCCATCTATTCTCCCCTCTTATATGTGTACCAAAAAGAAGACAAACTATTTTGTTTTCTAGCTTGATCATATGTGCCACTAGAGAGAAGCAATAGGTTGGATTGGATCACTTGCTCTACTTAGAAGGTGTTGCTTTACTAATTGTGCTAGTTGTTTTGCTAATACTTGCACAGCTGTTAGGAAAATGATCCTACCTCTTCTATAGGCAGACAGACAGACAGACAAATAGCATTTTGTTGGATAAAACTGTGTCTGATAAAACTAATCTGTTACAGAGATAGATTTCCTTCTCCAAATTGGGGTAGGAACAATATATGTAAAAGATGCAGGCAAGTGAGTTAGAATACTTATCACATCATCATAATTTCTTTTTTTATTCAAAGATAGGATTTATTTAAAAGAATGCAATTTTAAAAAGCAAATTAAATCAAATTCCACTTTCATTCCAAATCACTTTATAATGGACATAAATAAAGTTTGTGAAATGTTTTACTTTTCATAAATGCCTGTTGACCCTTAACTACAGTAAGCGCTACAAGTGCAGCATCAAAGTTATTGCACAAGTTAATGAGGCCTTAAATTGGGATATTTTATAAGATTCTGGTGTTTCACTAGTACAGTATACAGCCATTAAATGTATCATCTTTGTGTACAATGAGTGAACTCTTTAATTGGCCACTTAAGGAAAAAGCCTAGCCACCCAAGAAGATTTCAGTGTCTTTGAAGCAAATGTTTTCTGTAATAAATTTGGATCATAGGAAAATCATTGCAGCACTTGCATTTTTTTAGCCTAATTGAAATGAAAATATTATATCAGTATTGTCATTGGCAGTTTTGCCACTAATTTCAGTAAGATCAAGATTATACCCACTGTACTGTCAGCTTTGCATATTAATACATGTTTTGTTCCCTTCATCTGCGAAACATATTAATTGTTTATACACATTCCCTTAGTCATTAACTGCTTACAGGGACATCCTGACATACAGAAGCCTTCTCCAAACTGGTGCCCCCTAAATACTACAAGTTCCATCAACTTCTGTAGTTCAAAACATTATCATCATTTATTTATATAGCACCATCATTGTACATAGTGTTTTACAAGTAAAGGAACAACAGAATAGTTCCCTGCCCTCAGGCCTAGAATCTACTTTTAGGACTCCAGATTGGGGAAGGATGGCATACAGTACAGTTAAACTGGATAAGCCACAGAAATAATTGAAAAGCCAAGAGGAAGGATCATAGGCATAATCCAGTGTGATCTGCTACTCCCTTTGCTCCTTGATCTGCTGATACTTCCTTTCCCCTCTGGGTAAATATATTATTAATCTTTGTTTTGAAGTCTGAGACCATTATGAGCAAACCTCAGGGTAACTTATAAGCCTGACCACTAGGTTACGTAAACTAATATGTTTTTATTGTCTTCAGACACATCTAACAACTCCATCAAATTGTCTGGCTGCTAACTAGTGTACAGGCCATGCCTGACATGGATGCTAGCACTCTAGAAGTTAGCAAGTTCTGAGAGGAAGGCAATGAAGTCCTGAAGAGAAGGACCAACCTAGCAATTCAACTTAAGCTGTTTCTGCTGCAAGACTAAGGCTGAGATCCTATGTGGTCATGAGTAGAGTAAGAACTACCCTCCTCATGGCTTCTCTGTCACAAGCCCCGGTACTCAGTGTGTCACTGTGATCACTTTTTCCAGTTGCCATTCCATGACTAGTAGAAAGACATTTGGCTATGTTTCCTTAGCCAGATGCAGACCAAGGAGAACTTCCAGGAAGATCCACTGGAGTCCTCTGGATGATGGAGTAGATGACACCATTAGAATTTGTCTGGCTATGGGAACAAACATTTTTCCAGTCTCCTCTGTTTTCGACCTCTATACATTCTCCACGTTTCACTGGGCAAACAGAACCATCTGCTGTGTCTCCTGGATGTGACCCTTCTAAAAAGAAGGTGGGAGTTGCAAGCTGAAGGTTGTTGTTTTTTTTGAGGGGGTGGGATAAATAGCATTTTGTTCCCAAAATTTTGTTCCAAGTATCTACTGAGTACAGTCAGCTCTCCACATTTACGGGTTTCACTTTTGCAGATTTGATTATTCATGGATTATTTGCTGTCAACTCTGCTGCCTCCCTATGCCACAACTGCAATCCTCTTGAGACTGAGAAACTGCAACCGAGGCTCATAAGTCCCTATTAAAAATGGTGTGGGGCAGTAGTAGAGCCACAGTAACCCTCCCACCAGCCCTCCACTTCTGCCTTGTGAAGGAACCCTGATCCCTCAAAGGAATCCATAGTGGGTTGAATATGGTGATCATACTTTTTTGTGTGTTAAATATGATCTGGGAGGGCCTAGAGTTATTCATGGTTTTTCCACTTTCATAAGGGTCCTCTGCCTCTAACCCTAGCGAATGTGGAGGGATGACTGTATTCCTGCTGTCAGTGCAATGGCTCATGGTATCTTTCTCCCCTGAGTTTGTAATATAACTCACTCCTTCTGATATGACCAGTGGAAGAGCAGAAGAAGCAAACACATGTAATTTGCAGCAGCTGCTTTCACCTCATAGAATACTGAAGAGCTGTATAAAGTATACTGTGTTGTTGTAAGTATTCAACTATTACAGAAAGCTGTTGTAATACAAATACAAATGAATTCAGGTAAAAAATCCATTATTGTTGCTCAAGATACAGCTCTTCTGTTTATGGAAGGGCAGTTGAACTCACAGGAAATTTCCTGTACTTGGAAGTACCTCTATTGGAAACAAAACTCTCATTCAACAGAAATTCCTTCTTGAGCTGATCCCAAATTTTCCAGAACACATTTTTGAAGAACATTTCTCAGATTTTTCTTTTTCTTACTTTGTCCTGGAGACAAAGGTATTCCCTAGAATTTTTTCTTGAAATTGTCCACCATTTTGGGGAGGGGGAAATGGCCTATTGTCCACTTTGAAATAACAAGCCAACAAATAAATGAGCAATCCGAAGTATGGTTTGTATAATTTTCATTGCCCAATTCATTTAATGAAATTCTTTTATGGTATAAAAAGGGTGACTACACTCAGCCCTGACCTAATTCAAATACAAGGAATAACTAATTTTTGCGTATGTTATGATTCCATTCCTTGTAACTGCCGCTTGGCTGTTAGTCTGGTTGGTTTTTTTTGTTTTTTTTGTCTTTAACAACAGTTGCTGAAATGAATTAAAATCACAAATTGTCAGTCCTGACCATAGTTTGTGTGTCTGTACAAATGCTAGACAGTTCTTCACTCTAAATGAAATCTGTTCAGGTTGCGTGAAGTTTTCTGGAGACTGAATGGCCCTGTACATCACAGATTCTGCTTGCAACAAATGGAAGAATAGCTGAAGTTCCTTGAGTCCCACCTGCATTTTTTTGCTGTCCAAAATCACGTGTTTCCTTCCCACAATGAAATGCATTACAGTTTTGATGCAGTAATCTTAATCAGCATATTTATGAGTTCAATTTGGCTGGTTCCCTGGTTCATCTTGCCTAGTTTGCCCAATTGCGTGTGCCATTTGGCAACCTATTGGTTAGTCCCAGCTAGAGTGGACCCATTCAATCAGTGGTCCACTAATGAGTCAACACACAGATAAACCTAATGGATTCAATGGTCCTAGTGTAGTCAGGACTAAAAGAGAATTTAGGCCTCCATGTAGGTTTATGTTTTTTTCCCCACATATGAATATTTTAAAAAATATGCCCATGTATTGGGCAAACTTTATTTCTTAGAAATGTCCTATAAGCTTTGCAGATATGTAAATCCTATCAAGAGGTGCCAAAAAATTACTTCCATCAGGATAGTTGAGTATGGTGAAATTTCTTTCTATCTCTCATAACATCAGTGGCTGTGCCCAAATTCAAATATACACAGTGATTCTCTCATCCCTTATGGTTCCTTAATTTTCCTTCAAGGACTACTCACTGCTTTTTTGTGCCATTGCTAGTACCACACTTTGAACTGAGTACCCGCTAAATTATGTATCTCATTCTATAAATGACCTATCAAGAGTGTAAGAACTGACATAACACAGCCAGAGAATTAAGAGCTAAAAGGACATTACTTATTGTATCCCTAGACATCCTGGATGGTTCTTGGTCAGGAAGCTCTCAGACTGAGTTCACTTATTAAGTTCACTCACTTCAAGGACAAGTGATGATCTGCATGTGTTAATGGCATCACCAGATCAAACATGACAAATAGACCTTTCCTGTCATCCCTCATTAACACAGAAACAGTATTATTCTTAAGACCACTTAGCAGTGGCTTTGTTGACACTAGTTTAACAATCCACATATAAAAATGCTTGTAGAGACAACCAACAAACCACTGTTACATTTCACTGTTTTGAACAACTTTTTTTCATTTGCTGTACACAGGCCTGAGAATGAAATTCTGTAACGTTCTGTGTTGCAAACTAAAAAAACTTTCTCAAAGATATATATTTCCTACAAAGCACCTGTCTCTGCTCCACACCCCACTTGCAATCAGCTGAGCTATTAATATCTGGCCGAGTAATAGGGATGTCGTCGCTTCGTGTCATGGAGATATCTCAGCAACTGGCAAAAACCAATACTTGCCTTAAATTTTTTCCCCTTCTTCTTCTCAAAATGTGGATGTGCCTCCAATAATTTAAAAAATAGATGGTGATAAGTTGAAAATGTCAGGTAATTGGCAGACAGATAGAAAGTTAAACTGTGTCCTCAGTGAAGCAAATTAACCAGCAGCTGCCAGCAGAGGCCCCAAGGTCATCTGAATGTCAGAATCAAGTAAAGGCCAATCATTCAGAAGGGGTTCTCTGCTGATATTTGCCCTCCCTGGTCATTTTCTGATCTCCCAGGAACTGCCCTGAACTACTGCCAACATGTGTTCATTTCTAAAAATTACACAGATTGTGATTTATTACCCATCAAGCTACAAAAATCCATTGCGAATTAAATCAGCCCTTTGTTTAAATTGCTACTCTGGAATACGTATCATATCATCATAAATGACATTGAGGTTATAATCTACAGTAGTCTGCTTCAGACACTGATAAGGCTTCACCAAGGGACGATCAATACTTACTATTCATTTTTGAAATTATCTTCACATTGATCCCTGAACAAGCGCCAGCAACACAGAGGCACCGTGGCTTTAATACAATAATTATATAAAGGTTTACAGGCTCATCCTCCCAGCCAATAAAAGCTGTCAGCTGGCAGGGACAGTTACAATCCCATAATCCATCAAAATGCTGTTCTCTGACCTATGGGCTTCTGGGCTTTTGGTAGACCTCGATAAGCGTGCTTATAGAGGACAGCAACAAACAGAGGCAAAACAAAAGCACCAGATTCATGTTACTGATTACACACACAAACACACACATGCACTTCTTCTATAGCCTTTTTTATTTATCTCAATAAAATTTGCAGAGTTTCCCTCACCTTTACACAGAGATGATGATGGGTTCCTTTCAAAAGAGTATTAGAGTAAACTGTGAAGACTGCTTAGCTTTTTTTTTCTGTTTTGTGCCATTTTGACATACTTTTTGATAACATTTTATTATCATGGAACTCTTCATTTTTATTCAGCCCTTATCCTCTTTTATCAAAGTGTGATTTTACTGTAATTGTCAGCAGAACAAATGAAAGGATACATACATGCAAGCACAGCCTGAGATTGTTTGGTTTTGCTTTTCCCTCAGATTGCACACTACTGCTGAGCCTGGCCAATAGTGGCTTGCTTCTTCAGCTCAGACAGTGGCTCCTCTCTTTAGCAGTGTTGAATTCAAAACATTCAGTAACGTGCCAGCTAAGCATCCCATTTCTTCCCTAATGCCTTTTTTTTTTTTGAGCCTAACATATTTTCCTGGTACCACCATCAGATTAGTTTGATTCAAAGACTACTACAACTGAGACCACTTCTGAGATAGGTATTCTGCACATGCTACTCAAAATATTAGAAAAATAATATTAGAAAGAAAATAAGGAATAATAAAAATTAAATTAAATTAATTTAATGGCAATTAAAATACTGAAATTATAAACTATTTTAAAAGGAATTTTGAGATAATAAATGAATCCATTCCTATTCAGAGAAAGCTTGAATTCATACACTGAATGGAAACCAGACCTAGTCATACTTCTAACAGAGGAATTTCATCAACTGGATTTAAGTTACCTTGGCCAACCTATTGTTTCCAATACCGTTACTGACAATATGACTCAACCTAGATCCTACCTATAATGGAGCAAGGAATTTGAATTTTTGTAACTATAGTGATAAAAAAACATATAGTGACATGGTTATAAAAGACAAAGTAAAATAGTGATAAAAGTGAAACAGATGTAAAGAATATTTTTTAAAAAATTCTCATCCTAGAAATCTTGTTAACTGTCAAGAGATTTTTCATCCTCAAAGAAAAAGAAAAATAGTTTCTTCTTTAATGTTCCTTTGGTGTGTGTGCAAAAATAATTGTTTATATAAAATGCAATATTTTTTTCTGGACTGTTTTAGTGCAAACAAAATTTTTTCAGAACAGTTACCAATGCACTAAATAAAAAATATGCAAAACCTCTCATAATCTCTCCCAGAAGGGAGAAAACTTTTGAAATTCTTTGTTCTCACAGACAAGAAAAAAATAAGAAAAGATTTACATCCCTATAAAAGACTTAAGTAGACAGTGGAGCAGGAAAGGTATGTACGTGTGAAAGAGTCAGCATTAACTTTTGCAGAAGATGAATCACTACTATTGAACTGCTCAAGGGCAAAACTAACACTGACATTTTAGAGACTGGGTTGACTGCTTCCTTCATAGCTATTGATACAAGAATAAAAATAAAATATGTCTCCTATGATGGGTGACTTGTGGGGATAAGAGGAAACATAGGTGAAATGAAAAGCAAGAGTTAAGGATGGAAAGGTCTAAGAATGAATGAATGTATGTCACCCATTGGCATATGGGCAGCCTAGTCCAACATATATTCAGTCATAAGTCCCCACCATGTTCAATGAAGTTCAGTTTCAATAAGTGAGCACAATAACTTCAACCCTTGGTTGAACACCAGAAAATTTCAGAAACCTTAGAAGAATGAAAATCCAACTGATTTTTCCTATATTAACACAGATGGATTGAATAACTTTACTATTTTTAACAAAGGGCACACTGCTGAGATAGAGATACACAGAGAGAGACATACGTCTTTTTATGGAGGCAAGGAGAGCAATCCAATGTGTTGGACAACCAAATAGGTTTCCTTGGAAAAACTAAATGTTGTCATATTTATATGTCAACTGATTTATGGCTCAGAATATTGAGTTTCAAAGGTTTAGCCACTTGTCTCTAGGATGTGACAATGGTGCCTGTGGAGAAAGCTTACTTGGACCTGCAAGGCTATTACAATGATCAGCTACTTGCTGATTTATCCTTTTGAGACCAGGTGCTCACGGATAAGGCTACCTTTTTATTCTAGGCATTGTCTTTTTTCTTCAACTAGTGGCTTGGGAAAGATGCATAGTGCATCTGGCAGCATCTTTCTCCTTCTTGATTTCATAGAGGAAGAATTGTAAAAAAACACATTTTTTTGCTTATGGCAACTAGATCAAACATACCATAACACCAGCAAAATATTTATTTGCCTGGAAGCCAGGGAAGGGTGAGAAGGCAGCTAGACAAATAAGCAAAATGCAGCCCTCCAAATATTGGACTGAAATTCCCTGTTTTCTTCCTCACGGCTAATTAGGAGTTTCAGGGCAATAAGGTTTGGAGGGCTACACTTCGACACCCATGCTTACCATTACATCCAATTGTTGGTCCTCAGTGTAGACCCATTGAATCAACTGAAACCTCCTAACACAATGTTTACATAAATTTCATTGATCCTATGGATCTCCCCTTTTTGCACATGCATAGAAGTGCATGAATTTAGCCCCTTGTCTTAAAAATGTTGCAATTTCTGTTTGGAAGATTTTTTTTTAAAGGATGCTTGGCAAAATAATGTAATTTCTGATGATCAGTTACATTCAAAATATAAATTCATCATCAAGATTGTTTCTGTCTGGCAAATATTCCATTATTTACAATCAGAATATCACAGAATGTATTGGGCAAAATCCTGCATCATGGAGTCATAGCATAATTTTATGTTCATGGAGTTATGCCTTGATTGCACTATACCACCACATTAGAGAATTGCAGTGATGTGCAAACTAAATGTGCACTTTTTGTTAATGTGCATTGTTGCAATAATATAAAAGTCCAGCCTGCAGGCATAACATGAATTCCAACAGCATAACTCTTGAACAGGATGCCAGCCATTCTCCTAAATTATTTAAAAAAAAACTTACAATGTTCTGATGGCTATCAGAATACAAGGTCTAGTCCAACATACAGCTCCAGTAACTCAAGCTGTATGTGGGGAACTGCTTTTGTACAAACCAACTTCAAGTTTACACATCAGAGAGGAAACTTTTCATCTAGCCTTTTCCTTAGAGTTATGAGAATTTTAGTTTTGTTCTGAATTGGCTTGAGCATTACTAGAGACCATTTGGAAAAAAGCTTACAGGATTTCTGAGATTTTTTCTCCCAAGTTTCAATGCATGGTGTGATCATCTTACCTCCTCCCCTCTCCCCATCACACTAATGATAGTTTTGGATACCAGGTGGAGCTGAAGACTACATGAAGACTCCATTTATTTTCTTTTCAGTTATAGAATTAGCAATACCAAGTGCATCTGGAGGAAATGTAATCTACCAATATATAAAAGTCAAAATTTGTTCATTTGTCTGTGTCAGGTGAGAAGACCTCATATGATTGGCTGTGCCGGGCAAAGGCCTCATATGATTGGCTGCCTAAGAAGATTATGTGGAATCCTGGGGTTTGCAGTTTAGGTAGGGGATTTCAGATTCTCAGCCAGAGGGTTCTTGGGCCTGTCTTGAATAGGCTAGTTGCCATGGAGATGAGGCCTAGCAGCAAGGAGGAAGGCAGCCTTCTCTGTATGTTAATAACTCTGAATACAGATTGGATTGGGGAATATGGGGAAAAGTTACAGGTACTGGACAAAATAGTTACAGGCAATGCTGGGTATATACACTAGTGATATAATAAAATAAGTAATAAGCTACTCATTCTTAAAAGACATACACCAGGTGCAAATTTAAGTTTTTGTGAATTATAGTTTTATGACCATGTTCTTTCTCTCTGTTCAGAGTCTGATAACACACAAAAGGAGTTGGCACAGCCACTATATGGTTTAGTCACTAGGTGCCATTGCATTTCATTTTACATGGGTGGAGCCAGAATTTTCTTGAAACTGTTCTGTTCTTACTTGAGAGAGTGACAATAAAGTTCTTGTCTAGCTTCCTAAATTCTGTGTGCTGTAAACTAGTACTACTCAAAGTGGTGGTCCCTTGACTGTTGCTGGTCACCAAGCCATTGACTTCCAGTTCCTGGTGAGTTTCCAGGAAGGAAAGATACCATGATAGTCAATGGGCACAAATACATCATTGATCCCTGTCACACTGGGAAAAAAATAATTGGTGGCTCCTCACATCAGACAGCCTGAGACGGACTGCCCTGAACAATCTGAAACAGGAAGTAAGTGAGTAGAAAATAGCCACTGTTCTGTAGTGTGCAAGCGGGTGGCAGTGAAACTGACTCAAGAAATCTGGGAAACTTCTCTACTATTCACAGATTTCAGTGATGCATGTGACTTTTTTCATTCTATAAACGATCCATTCCAGGCCCCTTTCCCAAATACGAGGAAGGAAAAATAGGGTGAGCGATGGCTTTCACCTCGTTTAGATGTTCCAGTAAATTTAGAAGGCTGAGTCTTTTTCTAAAAAGTCATGGCAGGATTGTGTTAGTGGCTGTAGAAACTGATTCCTCACTGTACCAATGAGGCCCATCCCAGTTATGTAGCAATTCGGAGCATCATGGCAGTAAGGCAAGCTCTGTTCATTCAATCATTCCATCTCCCTGCCGGTTGCAGGAATGTTCCCTACAGCGTCTGTAGGCAATAGCATGCCTAAAAAAGGACAAATTATTAAATCAGCCTTGGGATTTGTCATCCAGTTATGTTGAAAAGACTGGAGCAATTTGCCAACATAAAGCTGGGATCACAGAGTACACAGTCGACAGCTAGCATTGTAATGATAATGAACCTATCTCTACAAGACTGATACAGACACATAAAGTGGTTTTCTGAATCTAATATTAACAACAGACACCGAAAACAAAATTGATATATTCTTCCAATACAGTTAAGGAATTTGTATAGTTGGATCTTTAGAAAATGAAATGCTGAAAGTTCCAGTGTGTGTGTGTGTGTGTGTGTGTCTGTGTGTCTGTGTGTCTGTGTGTGTGTATAAAAGACAAGTTTTTAAAATGCTTTTCAAATAATTTTTAAGAAAAAAAGATGTGTTCAAATAGAAAAAAATAGTGGGCACCACAACACTGACTATATGGGCATTAATGTTCTAAATCGCTGGTGGGCAGTCTTGGCAGGCCAATCAATGGTCCTGTTTTTACAGGACCATTTGTCATTTTCCCACCATCACAAAGGGGATTTTCCTGCTTTGGAGGTAAGAAGGGGGAAGGTTACCTTACTTCAGGGGTAAGAAGACCAAGCATTTTTATCTACTTTTTATTTGAAAAAAAGATTCACTGTCCAAATAGTATAATCTGCACGGAGATCTGACATAGCATGATGCCGTGGACGACTGAAGAGACAAGGGAAATCCAACTGGGGTGAAGGTAACCCTTGCTGTGCCTGATAGCATATGTCTGTTCCCATCTTGCAGTTCTCTGTTCACATGACAGACACATCTGAGGTAATTAGCAACCATTCCTGTGAACTTGTGCCATTCACAACTGCTTTTCCTTAGTATAATAAAAGAAGCAATTTATTTTTCTTCCAACTTCAGCCACTTAGGTGGTGGTGGTGGTGGTAGCGGGGTTTGTCTTACCATACCCCAAACCTTTGTTGCTTTGATACCCAATATTGGCAATTAGTAAAATCCTGCCTCCCCACTTCCCCTTTTTTGGCCAGTATCTTTCATTGTAAGCTATGGGGAACAGCAGCAACACTGCAATTGACTAGACAAGGATATGTTATTAGCAGGGTCAAATAAGTAACCACATGAACTGAGCAATGGCAATGGCTACTGGGGAGGGTCAATGCCCCCCCTCCGCCATTCTCATCAAACCACCCTACCTTCTGATACCAGCATGGGGAAGCTGCAGCACAGAGGGTGTGTAGAGGGGAATATGTCAGTAGGAATAGTCTCTGGGGACTGAAAGCATCCTAGAGGCAGCAGGCATGGAGAGGCAGATGCCTGTCTCTCTGGACCCATATTTGCCTTTTGGAACATTGCATGCTTGAAAGTTGCCATCTCAACTCAGAACAATGGGGTGGGACAGCGGGTCACCAGAACTGGAACCCCCTCTGGTGAGGTTGCTCTCAGTGGGCTCTGGGGCAAGAACACTGAGGATGTCAACCCCCAGCTGTATGTTCAGATATTCCAATGTTGAATTACAGTTGCCATCTCTTGTTTCTTTTTTTTTGAGAGGCTCATCATCTCTAATATCACTGGTATATCACTGTCTACTAGTACCAGGCTAGTACAAGTAGCAGTAGTAATGAGCTACTTTATACGAGCCTTAATAATCAAACAACCAAATAATAGGGAGGTGTGAACAATTGTTTAAAGAACAGAGATAAAGTGCAAATGATAGTAAAATCAATCTTCTAAACTAAATATTAAAATGATTACAACCAATCTGGATAAACAAATGTGTCTTTTTTTTTTAATATATAATTTTATTAAATTTCATGAATAAAAAAGGATTCTTTAACTTGTACTTATTACATGAATTATTTCTGATCTTCCACACTGTTCTGGTCAACTTTTCCCGCAGTTTACTCCACATATTACATTAATGTATCACAATATAATGGTTTTCTCAACTGTTCGAACAGACATTTCCCTCTCCTACACAACCATAATAAAGTCGTTCTAGCTAGTCAGTTCCCAGCCATCACTCCCTTCTGCTTTACTCAAATCGTCTTGTTTCAAGATATTCTCGTTTCTCTTATCTCTTTAAACTTCTGCTATCTCCTCATTTATTTTTTAACTCTCCATTACTTATACCCCAAAATCTTATAGTTTTTAAATAAATCTGTCATTGTATATCTGGCTGTCTGAGCTGTTATTACTGCAACGATCCCTCATCTTCTTACCCTTAAATTCCATTATGCTAAAATGTCTTGTTTCCCTCTTCTATTTTAGTCCTATTCAATCCCCTTCATCCCTTCAACAATATCTCAATGTTCATATTCATAAAAATATATCGATATATCATCAATTGCAAGCTTAATTGACAATGCCAAGGTAAAGATCAATTTATGTAGTTCAGAACCCTGTGTTTTCATCCACATCCCATTCCCCTCTCTCATTTGGGGTTTTGCAGCCTGGAAATTCATTTGAAAATTCTCTGTATTCTTTTAGTCGCTTATATTCCAAGCTGCTCCATCCCTGAGAGTGAGGGTATTTTACCTGAATAATCCCCCTCACAGGCTCACCCCCCTTAAACAATATCCCAATATTTATTCACTTGTCAAATCAGAGTCCTGTGACTATATCCACCTCCTATTCCCCCCTCCCCTCTTGGACTTTGCCCCCCGGGATCCATTTCTGAAAGTTTCCTGTATTCTCATAGTCGCTTAAATTCTGAGCTGTTCCATCCAAAAGAGTGAGGGTATTTACTTATCTATCTTCCATCGCAATCTCACAGTCTCCATATATCACTCTTAAGATTACTGACATACCCCTATGCTTATTCCTTCCGTTCCCCCCTCCCATCCTGGACTTTGCTGCCCAGAGTCTATTTCTGTAGATTGTCTGTATTCTCATCGTCGCTTAAGTTCCAAGCCGCTCGGTCCATGGCGGGTGGGGGTCTTCCAGTCGAATCACTTCCATCACAAGCATTCCAGTCTCAAAGTCCCCTCCAACCCTTGACATCACATTGTTTATATTAATGACAATATATCTTGACATTGCTGAAGTACATTTCCCTTATCAAATTTAGAGCCCTGTGCCTTTATCCGCCTTCTCTTCCCCCCTCCCCTCTTGGAGCTGCCCGGAGTTCATTTCTGAAGATTCACTGTACTCTCATAGTCGCTTAAATTCCAAGCTGCTCCATCCGTGGGAATGAGGATGTTTAGCTCATATGACCTTGCAGCACGGTCTCAGAAGTCTCAACAATCCAAAAAAATCAGGAAACAAGAATCACACCACAAGAGTAAAAAAAAAGGAAACGTACAACTCCATAACTTTTACTCCCGAAGTATTCCTCAAAAATCCAGAATCCGTAGTCAATAAGCCAAATACCCGATCATCTCAGCTCCACCAAAATATTAAAGTAATATAGTATAGAGAGTTCAATGTCCAAATGGAGATTATAACTCTTACATAATCCATCAGTCCAAATGTTCAATCATTTGACATCTTATAGTATAAGCCCCAATTATAAATCAAAAATCTTTCTTTTTTCTTTAAAAAGTATTAAATTCAATCCTCGTGAGAAAGCAGAAAATCCAACTAGCTTTTTCTTTAAATTCGCACCGCCCCTTTAAGAAGAACTCTCAGCCATAACGAACTCACTTTGCTTCTGGGTCCCCTCCATTCCTTCGCTCCTGCGCTCCTTTGCCTGCCAAAATTGCTGCAATATTACCGGAATCGAGATCAGAACAGGTTACATGATTTCTTATTAAATTCTTACTTGTTTCTTGATTTCTTTGTTAAAAGTTGACGGTAGCACTTGTGCTGCTCAAGCAGCGATCCCGCTGGCTCCGTCATGGTCCTTCGACCCCCCTGGCGCTTTCCGCTCCCCCAGCCGAGCAGAGCCAAACACCGGTTGTGGGGTCCCCTTCGGACCTGTTCTGCACCCCTTGTACCGGAGGGGTGTTTAGCCGCCTCTACGATGGCAAAAGAAGTGGCTGGAATCCAGCGGGTGGCTGCTCGGAGCCGCGCCATTGCACAGCTTCATTCCGAGCTGCCACTCGAGCCCGCCATGCGACCGGAAGGGGGATAAACAAATGTGTCTTTGACAGGGACCTGCACACCATCAAAGCTGGTATTTGTTCCTTGCATTGGGAAAAAAAAATCAAAGGTGGGTCACTCGAAATGAAAAAGCCCTTCCCTTGACCAGTTGAACATGTTCATTGCCATGTGAACCTGATCAGGTGATGGAACAACCAGAAAGCACTGATTTATAGATCTCAGTGAACAGGCAGATTGGTTTGGCAAACATCAATCGCTTAGGTAAGTGGATCTCAAGTTCTTCAGCACCTTATATATCCACATGCTATCCCCTCAAACCTGTTCCAACAATTTGCTGGCAGCCAGTGCAACTTCTTGAGCCAAAGTGAAACATGCTGTTAAGGAAGCCCCACATAGAGTTCATAGTAGTAATCTACTTCTGAGGTTACAATTTCATGATTCACTGTGGCCAAACCATCTGTGTTCATGTCCTCTGTCTTAACCTGATTATCTCGACAATCCTAATTAGAATAAATGGAAATATATTAAATGGCGCTCAAATAAAAGCGTTAATCATTTGTAGCAAGCAGACGATTATCTCGCTTTGCTACTTCTATCTGTGTTTCAGAACTCTTTTCTATACAGATTTACTAAATGATAGTTATTACATGATAGAATTAATGTTTAATAGAGATACACTAATGTACACTGCAATACTATGAAAATTTTTTGGGATCATGTGATTATGTGTATATCTAAATGTTATTTCATCAGTCATAAAATTCTTTGATCTTCTTTTTTAAAAAAACTTTTTGTCATGCATCTTTCTTTCCCTTCCTCTCTCCCTTCCATTCTTTTTGTTGACAATTTTGGAAAATAAAAATAGGCAATGTTGACCATTTGTGGGTGAAAGATAACAGGTCATTAACTGTTAGCAATTCATTTAGATAGTCACTTAGAAGAATTTATTTTATAATAATTATTCTTCCGTTACCCGTTTGAAATGTAAAAGTTGGGGAGAAAAAAGTTACACAACACTTTTAGAGTGTGATTATTCCACTTTCAACATCCTATGGAATCCTGGGGTTTTCAGTTTAGGGAGGGTCCAGGCCGCCCCTCCCTAAACTGCAAACCCCAGGATTCCATAGGATGTTGAAAGTGGAATAATCACGCTATAAGTATGTAGTGCAGAAATGGCCATAGACTCACACCATCCTTTAAAATTCTGTAAAAATCAGTTGTTTTTCATCTGTTCCAAAATCTCTTGGGGTTCCTCACCCACTTATCTCTCAGAAGAAACTGGGGATTTTGGAAAGCTGGTAAGTTGGATGGGCCTGGACTTTCATATTTTAATAACTGATGTTTAATCATTACAAGATGGAGGCACTGTGATTAGCTGTCTTTTATGTCTGAGAAAATGGTGTGCAATATGTTCTAGATGGAGTCAGCACTCTCATTTCCTCAAGAGTGACTGCTGCTGCTCAGAGTGCTTTTTTATTTTTTTTAAACAGCTTCAACTTGTTCACCAGTGAGGACTTTTCTTAGATGAGGATAGCTAGGCCACAGTGATCATCATTCTGGTAACTCTTTACTGAGATTGTTGCAATGTTGTATACTTAATGCCATCCCTGTAGTGTGGAAACGGCCTATGCTAGAGCAGTTGCATTACATGCAAAAAGTCATAAGATCTTCATATAGAGCTGGGAGCAATTCCTATCAGAAACTCTATACAGCTAGACGCAAGTTAGTATTTACACGTGGTCTAGCTCCATGTATGGACTGCTTCATTGTTCCTATGTTGCTATGACTCTATTTATCCCTCATCTGCACAGTACTTTCCCATACTCTCAGTTGGCAACTTCAGTATTCTGTTATGAAGCATGAACTCTGTAAAGGTTCTTTTATGCTATCTCCATTATTCACACTTCACTGGACATATTTGAGACACTATGCAATTATCTTCACATAAATGTACTATTATGTTACAGTAAATTGTGGGTATATTAGTCAAATCCAGTCAGATACACTAACAGTATAATCTTATGCATGGTTACTTGGAAATTAATACAGAGGTTAGTCCCTTGGTGCTCACTGACATTACAAGTAAGAGCTTCTACATAAATGTACATAGGTTTGTAGCCCCAGCCTCATTAGGGATGAAAGTCCCATTGAACACACCAGTACTTATTTCTGAATAAACATGTTTAGCACTGCATTATTAGTTAACCACCCAATGTGTAAGAAAGCTACATGAAGTAAAATCACTCCTGTGACTGTATCTGCTTAGGCGCGTATATAAAAACATCTTAGTTTGCAAGAACTAGAAGGCACAGTTCTACAAGCTGCATTATTAAATACCTGTCCAGATGGACATCTTCTTCATTGACTTTGTGTCTCCCCTGCAAAGAAGTTCTCCAATGTGTGCTTCAAGGGTCTTATTATATTACATTAGATCATATCTCATATTAATGCTAAATGACACCACATAATGATGCATATGAAATACTAAAGATACTTGAGAAGCCTTATCGCGGTTTTTTATTTAATTGCTTTTGACTTATAACAATAGGAAAGTACTGGGCTGTGGAGGAACAGCACAAGCCCAAACAACAGACGATGTATCTATTATCTCACTTCCATGAAGGTCATCGACCTATGACAGTTGGAGTAGCAGAAACATTAGAAATCATGTGCAATTTAATCTTTACACAAATAAAGGAAAAGTATCACAATGCTTGAATAATGAAGAGTCTCTCGGAGAAAAAAGAGAAGTCTGTCCCTGAGGATATTCTTCATTTTCTTTCCAGAGCCGTTCACACTATGAGATTCACTCAGTCCGCTGACACACGTATTAATAGTATTTTGGCTGGGAGAGTGTAGATGTTCTAAAGTGATTGGAAAGTGCAGCTGTGACTCAGTTCTCCTTTCATTCATTCATTACTTCACCAAGTCAACTCTAGGAGACTATTGTTCACTGAAAAACTGTCATTGTGATTGAAATTGACTGAGGCTTTTTCCCACTCCTATTTCAGTGTGTGTGTTGCTGCGTACCTTGCTTTGCTTCCCATTCTGGATTAATCATTGAAGAGTCTTGGTGATGCAAAATGCTACAGCTCAAAATGGACAGGAAGTGGAATTTGAAAACAAAAACTGGAAATGCATTCTATGTGAAAGGGCTACAGTATGACCAAAACCCCCAGTTTTCTTCATTATGGAGAAAATGGACCATCACAAGACATCAACTCTATCCACAAATCACATACACCCGAGTCCTTGATTGTAAACCAGCTTTACACCTTGACATTCAGAGATTGGAAACATTACTTTTGGGGCTACAAACTAAGATTTCCAAGCTCTGGTGAAGTTAAGAGGTGCAAAACAATTTTAAAACCAAAGTGATCAGAACCGAATCACCCACAGTGAGCTCTAGAGTAGCTTGTTAAAATGTGCCTTCGAGTTGTTTTCAACATATGGAAAGCCTAAGGCAAATCTATCACGGCATTTTCTTGATTTCTTCAGAAGCATTTGCTTTTGCCTTCATCTGAGGCTGAGAGAGTGTGACTTATCTAAGCTCACCCAGTGGGTCTCCGTGGCTAAGTGGTAATTCGAACCCTGCTCTCCAGACTCATATCACTAGACATGCTGGTGTTGCCAGCCTCACCAAATTAAAGAATGGCTACCCTGCTTCAATGGTATATTTATTAGTGGTTCAGTGTTTCTATTAGTATTGCTTCCTTTCTGGGACTATAAAGCGTGGGGAGGCAGCCATCAAACTTCCAGGCAGGGCAGAATGCTTTGAGTGTGGGCTGCAGTCAGCTAGTATAGCTAAGAGTTGTTTTGCCAGAGAGAAGGCGATATCTCTTTATCTTCTGTAGTTCCAAACTACATGTATGGAATGATCAATAGAACAAAAATGATAGTCAGGGGATCTGCCTGGAACATCCTTCGGCAAGGTTTTGTATTCATTCCTTCAGAACTTCCCATTCTTGTTTGGTTTGAGTTTACCTGTGGCTGCTTCCTTGCAGGCACTGTAGATGGAAGATCATTAGACCAACAGAAGAGTATACACCATAAAATGTGCAATATCAGCAATGGTGGATGGTGGTGCCTATGTTAGTGGGGTGGTAAGTTCTTTTGTTAAGAAGTTAGCCAGGATACTGAGCCAGTCTCAGGATAGGATTAAAACTATTACTGGATTCAGTGCCTCACTGACATGAAAGCTACCAGCTACCATTGCCTGAGATTGAAGCTTTGGTAGTACCACACTCGTCTGTGCTTAATGATCCAACAATGTACTACTTCTTATTAGTAATGTTTACTGAGGATGTAGGAGAGGTTGAGAGCCTGAGGGGGCAACGATGAGGAAGAGTCTGGTCACGGACCAGTGAAAGTGATAGAGCTTGGGATTCAAATTCAAATTAATTTTGAATATCCTTATTTGTTCTCTATGGTCTCCAAGCTGTAATGCATATTTCCATTTAATCCACACTGAACTGGACTTAGGAGGTCAATTCATTTCAAAGTATATCCTCCTGACAACCTTGTAATGATATTTGTAAAATTTGTTTGCATCGGAGTATTTTGCATCCACACAGTCTGAAAGACCATGCCTCCCTATGTGAACCTGTCATTCTTAAGATCCTCAGGGGAGGACTTTCTCTCAGACCCACCACCATTACAAGCACATTTGGTGAAGATATGGGAGAGAGACTTGTGTCTGTGGAATTCCCTGTCATGGGAAGCTAGATTAGTACCCTCTCTTTCCTTTCTGTTTACTTAACTGTTCAATGCAGAAGGTCTTTGAAATGGGCTGTGTTCCATTTCAATAATTTTAACACTCTTTTAAAACTTTTAATTTTTTAAAATATGATTATTTGTTTTTCTTAACTTTTTAAGCACTTTCCTATTATATCTAGTAACATATGATGGTGGTGAGGCTGCTGGTGGTGGAAAAGCAAAATAAATAAATAATTCTCAGCTACCATTGCATCTTCACTGAATTGCCCACCCCGCCCCACAAAGCTATTCTGAGTTGTCCAGGAATAGAATTAGCAGAAGAGTTCTGTGAGGCTTGTGTGTAACACTTCGAAGGCAAAATTATTTGCATTCATACTGAATTATCATGTGGAAGTGTTCAGAGCACCATCAGATCATAGGTTGTGGAATCGTTTCCAACTTTTGCTGCATGTAGATATGCACAAGATGCTTGTTGACAAGCTGACATGCCTTCCTGACTCTTGGCCTTTGTAGCTGATAAAATCTAGCAGAGATGGCTTGACTGGGTGGATCTAGCAGAGATGGGTTGACTGGGTGGATCTAGGGAGTGGTAAAATTACCCTCTTATGCCATTTGTATCTGAGGAGGTGATGGTACCTCCTTCTTTGAGGAGGACCTCACTGGGCTTAAAGATGTTAGACCATTACCATCCAGTTGTAAATATGCCATTCTTGGACAAGGTAACTGAGAAGGTGATATTTGAACTCTTCAGTCATTCTTAAATGCTCTTTGAATTTATCTACATTCAGACCTATGCACAGCATGGAAACAGCTTTGGTTGCCATAGTTAAAGACTTGTTCAGGAGAAAGATGGAACTGTACAACCCAGTAGTTTGTGTATAGGATTCATTGTATTACAGTGGCTCCACTCCCATCTTCAGAGTCATTATGAAGGAGAATCACTGGGAGACTTCTTCTCTGCTCCATGGTAATTACACCATGAGTTGGGCAAGGTTCTATCTTGTTTTCCACAAACTATTTAACTTCTATGTGAAACCATAGGAAAGTGTCATGTGGGGATTTAGAACATGATGCACCATGGAGATGGCCCTCAGTTTTTCTTCTCTATTACTTCTAAATCAGGAGAAGCTGTGTAAATGCTGGAGTGGTGCTCAGAGTTTGGGATGGGCTGGATAAGGCTCAGTAACTGAAGTTAAATCTTTGGAAAGGGTGGTTTCCCAGTCCAGCAATTACACATGTAACTTATTTTGGAAGGCATCAAGCTTCTTTTGCCAGAGGAGTTACATCATTTAGGAGTACATGAAAATGAAAAATTTTGAAAGTTTTCTTTTTGTTAGGTAAATTAAGAGTTTTATTGTTTTCTTATTTTTTTTTACATTTAGAGACTTTTTTTGGTAAAAAATGTCCTTTGTACAAAAGCAATGTTTTGTGCAAGAAGCGTCATATTTGCATAATTTTTTTTTCTCTGTCAACTGATTCTTTGCATTAAAAAACAACTTTTTACAGGCCAAAAAACTGCTAAAAAAAGTGGGGGGGGCTTGTCTTTTCACTCTTTCTCACTCTTGCTTGGATGGAAGACAATTCCCCACTCCCTCCATGGCATATCTTGATGTGTGGAGGCATCCTTTCTTGTCTAGGATGAGAAACATGTGAATATTCTTTATGAACCTAGGGTAGAGATATTCTTTTTGGCCTAGGAAAGAAGTCATATACTTCTGCCAGAATGTTAAGCAATGCCTGCTGTGTGTGTGTGTGTGTGTGTGTGTGTTTCTCCATTCAATATCATACAATACAGAAACTCCCAAAGGCAACTATGGCCCTTTCTGCACCAGGCAATTAGAACGGGGCAGTGCGTCCTCTCACGGAGGTCGTCTGCATCTTGGAGCGGACTAGGAGCAGACTACTTACCGGAGATCCGCACCTCAGTCTGCTCCAAAATGACCCCAAGTAGTCCTCCAGCGTGTTTTCTAAAGACCGCAAAAAACAGGTCTTTATTTTTCTGGAACGCGCCATTGCGTTCCTGCTCCCTTGTGCAGATTCGCAGGCTCGCACCAATGCAAGCCTGCGATCTGCGGAGGGCGGGCTTTAGGTGTGGCGAGCTTCAGCGGTTGGTCAGGACCCACGACCAACTGGAAGCCACCATTTTGGAAGCCGGAACCACCATTTTGGAAGCCGGAAGCCGCCATTTTGGAAGCCGGAAGCCGCCATTTTGGAAGCCGGAAGCCGCCATTTTGAAAGCCGGAGCAGTGCGGATCTACAGACCTCGCACTGCTCCGATTTGCCCTGGAGCAAGGAGGAGCCCTGTGGAAGGGCTTCAGGGACAGTCCGCGTTGCTTCAGACCCCAGAAGAAGCAGTAGATAACGGCACGGAGCGATTCCCTCACCTTGTGCGGAAAGGGCCTTTGATGGGACTGATGGCTGCTTTTGGGCTTGTGGAATCAACTGAGGCCACCCCTTTTTTATTTTATTTTTTTATTTTCATTTGATTTTTTAAATTTTTTTTAAATTTTTTTTAGATATTTAAGTGTTGTCAAATAATACTCTAGGTCATTTCTGCACTAGACTGTTAAAGTGTTATTATTCCACCTTCAACATCCAATAGAATCCTGGGTTTGCAGTTTAGGGAGGGGGATTTGGAATTCTCAACCTGAGAGCTCTTTGGCCTCAGTCAACTACAAACCCCAGAATTCCATACGATGTTGAAAGTGGAATAATAGTACTATAACAGTTTAGTGTGGAAATGGTCTAGATTAGAGTTCATCACTTATGAAAAAGGTAGAGTCCCTTCACATATACTTTTCTGATGAATGTAATGTTACATGATTTTCATTTTATAGTATCATTGCAATAATATACTTTATCAACTTAGTAACTATACACAACAACAGTAAACACAAAAAAAAATGGATCCTGTCCATTTTTGCTCTTAAACAGTTCAGTGATATGAGTAGATGAAAGAATGATATGGAAGTTTTGAATATAAGGCCACAAAAGTTTTTATCAGCAATATACCCAGATGCGTGACACTCTTTCCCTAAGAATGTTTGCCTGGTGACCATTTTGCTATAATTCAGGTTCCATGTAAACACAATATTACCCTTTCAGGGATTGCCTTGTTTTGTGCTACCTTGCCCTGATGTTGAATTATTTAATAAAAACGGCTTTCTTTATAGTTATTGTTAAACTTAATTAGATTAGATATTACGAAATATTGCATATTCTATTATTATATTAGTTTGAAGTTATTCAAATTTACTTTGTGAACCTTCTTGAAGCAGGTGTTATGAAATTACCTAGAATGAATGGATGGAAGAAGTAAAGCTGTCTTTCTCTCTTCCTTCCCACTTTTTCTCCTTTTTCTTTACAGGATAAATCTAACGGAAGTCCTACCAAGAGAACACAGATATAGAACTGTTTATCCACGCTAACTTCAGTCCTATTGATTTCAATGGGTCTTCTCTGGGTAGGGATAACATTAGAATAGACTCTATTTGAATTAAAATACATTGGGAATGACTGAAACAAGGATCTCACAACACAAAAAGGAAATTCATTATCTTACTTGCACACTCATCTCTCCATTTGACCTATTCATGACCACAAGGATTTCAACAACTCTGCTCAGAGTCATGCAAATATAACATGCTGCAAGGAAAATAAACAGCTTTTTAGAAAAGCCCTGTGTCAGAGTGCAAAAGAAGTCTGCTCATCCTCCATCTGCATCTCTGTTTGTTTATGAATCAAAAGAAGAACAGTGGCTTAATTCCCTCCAAAGCTTTTAAGTGCTAAACTAATCAGTTAAAGTTTAAATAATAAAATATAATGCAGTCATCCAGTAGTTGACCTATTTTGGCTCTTGACATGCATAGATATTAAGGATTTCTATGGAGTTAACTGAAGTATAATGCCTATACTTTATAGCAAAAAAAGAAAAAGATTTAACCTAACCTGCTTTTCAGGATCTTATCTGTATTCTAAATCTTATATAAGGATGACATTAATCATAAAATATGATGAGTAAATAATACTTTAATGCCTCTCTTCTTAATCCTATTGGACACATGTTCGCGGGTTCATTAGATACAGTTAAGTAGGTTTCATTTATGTCAAAATATATTTTATCAGTTAACACACAACTTGATCTTTCCTAAGAACTGTAGCTCCATTTACATTTGCAAAATTGATGCAGGATCAAGTTGAACTGGCTCTGCCAGTGCCAAGCATAATTTAAAGGCTTGTATAAATAAGAGAAGCATGCTCACCTGCCTGGATCTACTTTGCATTGTAGAGATACTTTACAAGTCTTAATTACAATTGTTCATTTACCTGGAGTCATGTGCATCTCTCTAAAATCTTTCCTAGAACATGAAACACTCCAGTCCCCGACACACAAAACCACCCTTGAAAGCATTATCAAGCCCTAAAGGCTATCTTCATTACTTTTCTTTCTCTTTTGTTCATGTACCATCCAAACAAAACCTGCCAGGAAAGAAAAACTGCCAAGTCTGCAGTTGCTGTCCTACTGATGCTTCACAATAACATACTGGCCTCCATCCAATATCACCTCAGCACATTGTAAACATCCATATGTGACCGATGCCATGCTGAGCCATATACCCTTACCGAAAAACATGGCTATTCTGTGCTTCACAGCAAGCAGGCAGGATCAGAGAAATATCTAGCTACATCCCCATATCCAGATGAACAAGAATCGCAGCGGTGTTGAGACTCCTGGAAGACCTCAGCAGATTTTAGTGCTGACGTCATGATTTTGCATCTGACTGTGAGGGCATGTCTGCTTACCATGAAGCATGGACTGGCTGTGCAGAATGGCTTCAGGGACTTTACAGTATGTGGGTCAGGGGTCTTTGGGCTTGTAGAGAGAAGGAAGGAATAACAACCCTCACAGCACCAAAGAAAGTGCATTTGCACATGTAAGAGATGCTTATGCATTTTCTGCATGGAAAATAATATTTCAATGCAGAAATATTAATTCCTGTGCAAAAAATGTTGTTTTCTGCACAGAATATGCTTCTCTCTATGCAAATCAACCATGCACAAATTTTATGCAGAACAGATCCCCAATTATAGCTTTGTAGGGTTTTTTTTTATCCAAAAAAGAATATATTGTTTCCTGTACAGAAAATGTGGTTTTTCTGTGTAAAACTGCCATCTGCAAATTCTGTGCAGAATAAGTCCTGAACTGTGAAGATTCTCATCAGTCCAGGATTCTGCTCATCAGGGTTTGTCAACTCTAGAAAAACAAGTTTTTTTGGCCATTTTTCAAATATTTTTGAATATTTTTTCCATTTCTATTCCCATTCCACATACAGAAACTGTTTAGAGTGGTTGTTGAATCTCACTTAGGCACTTCTGGTAGGATGGGTTTCTCCCCACTGCCCAATGGGAGGACAGTAAGCTGTCTTTAAGCATTCAAGATAAGCTTCATAGTTCTCTACAGCTTTGAACTCCTGCGCTTCACTACTTCTGCCACTTGTCAAAGCCATCTCATTTTCCTAATGGCCGAAGCAGCCCTATAGCAAGTAATATTCTGGTCTTGAATATTTGTTATGACCATCATCTCTGACATGGTCATAAAGACAGCTTATTATATGTCCTGTCTTAAGTATGAATATTTGGCCTAACTGGTTTTAGGAATCAGTTTGCCTGAATTATAGCTTCAGAAACTGTTCATGCATAAGTGTTGATACTACATGGCTATAAGCATGATAATATTCAACAGAGAATAACTTTGTTCTTCCTAAAGCATAAATAAAGAATGTATACAATGATTATGTATAAAAGACCATCAAACAAAACTATGCAAATAATCAGAGATATGGACAAATTGGACTGTGGTTAAGATAGTGTTACATTGCATAGGATCTGTTTGGTGAGATCTGATATTTAGTCCAGTGCATTAATACTACCCTAATGCAAATATCACTGAAAGGAATTGAAAGTCTGCAAAAGAGACAGGAGGTTGGTTGGTGAATTTTTTATGATGAGATTCTGATGAAGCTGGACAATGCGACATCTAACTGTATTAATAATATACGATCTCCAGTTGCTTGATTAATCCCATTTTAGAATGCAAAGTAAATATATAGGACTCAATTTTCTGTTCTAGGTAAAACTCACATATGTGGCCTTCCTGATATTAATGGACTTCAGTTGCTACAAGATGATGGGACTTACAGTCTGGCACTTCATCAAACTAGTTATTCCACTAGACATAAGTTTATTCAAGAGAAATGAGTTACAAAGGTGAAGTGAACACTACTTTTCAATTTGGGAGTGGAGGAAAAGGGTGCTTAAGAATATATCATAGCATAGGAGCTACAGTGCTATACTTGTAGCCTATCTCTTTCATGACCCTAAATCTAATGTCACGTTAGCACCTGCTGTCTAAGGCAGTGGGATTCCCCCTCCTTCCCATATTTCATAACCCTCCGTAGTACCCAAAAGCCAGCCTCAGAAAGCTGGGACATCCTCTCCTTGCCCCCACCCGCAAAAAAAGTGTTATCAGAAGAAATGACGTCACAGGCTTAAGGGAAGCTTATATATTTCTGGATACAAAAGTAATACAAACAGATTTTTTTTTAAAAAAGTATTGTATCCTTCTTAGAGAAAAGCTAAAGAAGGTTTTATAGAAAAGGAGGATGTAATTTTCTAGGATTTTTTTTTAAACAAAAAATCATAAGCAAAAGAACTGAATTTAATCTAATATCACCACTAAAGCTTGCCATAATCTTTTGCAGCATTTGGGAAGTACCTAGGGCCAAAGAGATGATCCTGAATTAGCATAGCATACAAATCAGCTTTTTGATTTTTATCAGATTATCTACAGGGCTGGCTAATGCTGATGCATTCTGCAACATGCGACAAACATGTTGCTAAGCTTCATATTTCTGCCATGTAAAACATCCTCACCGTGTGTCTTAATTATTTTAACAAGATAAAGTACACTACTTCTGCATGAATAATATTATCAGAATCGCATTAAATCTCTCCATTTATTATCTCTAATGCTACTTAAAGGAGAAGTTAATAGAGTAATTCATTCTTGTAGAATGACCTTGGTCACTAGTACATGATGTTTCATATTCATTATGCTGAGCTAAGTGAGGGCACTGTTATAATATCACTTAATTTATATTCCAAATAATGCTCTGGGGACAAGTTGCTCTTGTGCATTAGAGTTCTATCTAAATCACAATATTTGAAGACAAGTCTAAAACAGAGCAGATAACTATTAAACACTGTGCTGGCTAACACTAAGCATTTGTAGAGGTTTACAGAATAAAGCCCTGGGATATTTTTTGAAGACAAGCAGTATATCTGTAAAAACAGTTATTCCCTAAAAATGAGTCCAGTTTAAATTTGCATTATGCTGGGTAGCACTATCCTATTTCCTCTTGTTAGTCCAATCTCATGAAATATAAAAAATGTGCTAGGACTACATCTGTGAGGAGAACTGATTGCAATGTTGCTGATAAAGTATACTACTTCTGTATTCATTTTCCTTTGTTTACTTATTAAAAATTAAATAAATCTCTGTGTTGTCCCCCAATCAATCAATCAGGCACAATATATCTGTTTCTTTTCAGTGAAGGAAATCTAAGATAGCATGATTCTTCTTTCAAAGGAAAATTGTAGCATAACATTTTTTTCCTTCTCTACTGCAGATGTACCCAAAATCATAGGAGATTAAAATAAACCAATAAAATAAAATAAAATAAATACATATACGAATATGTCCTAAATTCACCTGTCTCATTGGTTACAGTTTCAAATAATTAGCAGGCAGAAGCCTGCTATTTTATATAGTTTGTACTATCCAATGGTCAGGGACACATTTTAGGGAGTTGCCTTCTTTATGCATTTGTTCTGTATGTCACCTTCTACCACAAAAATTGAGATGCTGTCTGGGTTTGCTAGGCTTCAGAATATTCCCAAATGATATCAGGATAAAGGTCATATAAGTAAGGAGAGAGCAAGTGAGGTAGAATCTAAAAACAGATTAGCACCCAAACAGGCAATATTCAAGTCCCAGCATGGTAGCAAGCAGATGCATGGGGGCCAGAGGCTAAATGTTGAAAGTATCTTCTTAAAGTTATTAGAGACACCTATGGTCCCAAGCTACCTCCAGAATTAAGCTGCTGCCATTATCGTTAAGATTGTTTTTCAAAAAAAATCATTTTACTTTCCTGTTTATCACAAGTTATTAAGGCCCTTATCACACCATAGCCCAATAGCTCTTTGTCCTGATCCCATCCCAGCAGTGCCATTTCCAGGATAGAATTGGCACCTGAACATTCCCTACTGCACTCAGTCAGCTGCCAGTGGATGTGTAACATTAGAGACACTCTTCTTTCTTCCTCAGTACAGCATGAATGGTGGTTCCCTGCCTCTTCCTGCACTGTACTGCAGAGAAAGTGCTTGATGGTTCTTCCACCCTTATCTCATGCTAGCAGTTGATGGGATCATCCTGGGAAAGCGAGCCATTACCATATTTTTCTGGTAATGGTATACAGTATGACAGCAGTGGATGGGGATATGACAGCAGCGGGACTGCAATGACGTTGTGCTATAACACAGATCTCAGGACAGCAGCAATGTGTTGCCATGCCAGGATGGCAATGTCACGTGGTAAGAGCATAAAACTGTTGCTTTTAAGTTACTTTTTAAAATCTGAATTCTACAAGGCACTGACCTGCACTACAGAACACAGACTCTCCTCCAATCCACCTTGTTGTCTCAGTCCCCACAACAGAGCACAAAGTACACACATGATAGTCCTCTAGCACCCATTTAGTTAGGTGACACCCCTATAGAATGTTCCAGTTAAACCACAAAAAGTGTACATGTATTCCTTGTGATGTCATGGTGGTAAAATAATGTATATATACCTTCCTTCATAGGAAAAGAAAATAATTACAAACAGCTCTTCATTTGCTACTAGTTATTTCCAGACTTGGACATGGTCAGCAGGATAGCTCAGGGAAGCTGTTCAGCTCAAGAGGCAACCACTTGAGGAAGTGGTTGGTGGAAAACAAAATCTTTTCATGATGGTGCATTAAGCCTTGAGGATATATAGATTTAAATGGAGCAGCACTGGTTCCCTGGGTCCAGAACCTAAATCCAATTGCTAGTCCCAATTAAAGAAGACTAATTGATTTATTGGGGTTTACATAAGTGTTGACTGTCTATTCAGCAAATGACTCTGGGTCTACTCTGTTTGGTATGTGTTATTGATTGAAGCCCAAATTTTGGTTGGTGACACTTGTAGTGGCACCTTTGGACAGTGTATTTCAGTGTGATATTCTTTAGGTATGCTCAGTGGTACAAACAGTGCTTCTTAAATAATGTGTTGTGGGGGACCAAAAGAGGTTTCTTCCCAATGTGTCAGAGACCAGCACCATATTTCTGCCCATTGATTACAATGGTTTCTTTCTTCCTGGAAATTTACCATGGATCTGCACCATGCCATGGACTACAACTTTGAAAAGCAACAATTTAGCATTTGGAGTGTGTTATATACTTGTGCTTCAAAACAATTTATTTCCATGTAGAGAGTTTGAATCGATTTTGGTGCATCACTTGGTGGACCAACTGAAAAGTCCCAAATTTTTTTTCCTATTCTTTCTGATATTATACTAGGTTAAAATAAACCAATCTGGGGAGCTGGCATAGAAAGTCTCTTATTATGATGATTGGCAAAAAATATTCTGGGATAAATAAAATGTGTAGGGATCTCCAATGTAAAACTAGAAAGAACAGTAACAAAATCTGGGACTTTCTGGTCTTTTTAATCAGCCTGGATGTGTCTTTTTTTACATATATAAAAAGCACTTCACATTTTGAGGTTTGGTTTCAAAAGATACTGGCTTTTCCTCTCTTCCAGTCACTCAGTAAATATAGATTTTGGAAAAAATGCATTCATTCCACATTAACACTATGTTGATGCCATATTATGACTATTACTTTATGTTGTTGTGGAATTCCTGTTTGGAATTGTCAACTTTATTTTTGAAATTACACAGTTAAGGGCATGCTTAAGTGTTATGTGGATCTTTCCCACTGAGCCTTCTTGGGCTTTCCTACGCAATCATGCATCTTTTTTAATTTTCCAAACAATCTAGAGGAGTATGTTACCCTGTGAACTGGGGGTCCCGGGAGGGACACCAAAATGTGCTCTACTAAAGTTGGGGAAAATTAGCTCAGAGCACTGCTTAGCGTTACGAGAGGCAGGGTAACTTAGCGAGATCTTGAACCCTACGTCTACGGGGTCGGGTCGAGTCAAGGAGAACACAGAAGTTGAAATAATAAATGATGTTTATTAAATACAAGCAAAACAGTGTATGCGACACATTCATACAAGATAACTAAAGAAAATAAAGGTTGGAGTGGTATAGAGGGATTTTTAGAGGGATTGCTGGTTTGGGTGATACTTCACCTGTCCTGAAGCTCAGGAAAAATAGAGAGCGAGGCTGGGGTGCGATGTAGCTCAGCATGTGGAGCTGAGGGGAGGCTCGCCAAGCAAAGCGGCAGCAAGGCGGGATGAAACTCGGGAGCGTTCCGAGGAAGGTCTCAGAATCAAGGGTTTTTATAAGGAGAATTGTGACCGCAGGCTATGCCGTACTTGGGGGAAAACAATAGATTTGGAGTTGGAGACAAAGCCTCCGAAAGGTTAGAATCTGAATGATTGAGTTATCGTAGCGGTTCTCAACAGAGTAGCCAGTATGCAAACGCAGAGTACTTAGGTATTGCATAGTTTACCCATCAAGCTGCCATCGCGGGGCAGAGGCTCTTTTGTAAGTAGTGTGCATACTTAATTAGAGTACTTGCCTGGAGGTCTCCTAAAGCAGTGAGTCAGCTATTTCTGGCCTGCCTGTATCGTAGTTTGAATATTACAGCTATTAATGCCGAGCTTGTTTACGTGCTTGTCCTGTGGCCTCGCAAGCACGTGGAGAGGAATAGAGAAGCACAGCTGAATTATGATATCAAGGGATATCTTTAATATCCCCAAAACTTGGACTAGCCAGGGCAGTAACAAGTAGTCATAATCGTTACTATTGTTATGGTTGTTATTAAATGCACTAAGCACCTCAAGTCTAGGTACCAGATAAAGATAAAAGGAAAACATAATAGGCTTTTAGTTCAATTAAGCAATGGTTGTTTTCCAGAGATGTTAATTGTATTCATCATTCACACTAACTACTATTTTGTAACTATGACTACTGAGCCAGCTGTGAATTTTCTGGTCCTCACTTTTTCCCTACCTAGGGAAGGTGGGTGGGTAGAGATACAAGATTTCTAGGAAAGTTAAAACCATGTGGGGGGAAGGGACTGATTTTAAAAGTTTTCTTTTTCAGGAAAAAAACATAATATTAGTACTATACACAAATTGAGAGTCATTTTGTTGTTTTAGGAGAATAAAATGCATTGCTTATAACTTACGTTGGCATAAAATTATCATGTTTCACAGACATACAGGCATGGTATTTGGGGCTTATTCAGAATATAATTACAAACTGAAATCAATTTTAGTTTTTGCTACAAATGGAGCTACAAGGTCCTGAACTGCAGTGATGTATTTAAGTCTTTTACTTCAAGTCTCAAGTCAGGTCTCAAGTCTCTACCGGCAAGTCTCAAGGCCTTGAAGATACTTTCAAGTCAAGTCTCAAGTCTGAAGCCAACTTTATACTCCAATCTGTATTCCAGAATTATTGGATAGAGAGAAATAAATTCAGTTTTAACAATTTAAGCTGAGTTGGCTCTCCACATTTGCAATATTGCCATCTGCAGCTTTGGAAGTGGGGAATAGGATCCTTCTTACTCTCCATTACTGAAGATTCAAAAGATTTAGAAGGAAAGATCCTTCTTCCTCAAGCCCGTTGCCTAACACATTTGCTGTTCCTCTCTGAGAAATGCATCCTGCACTCCGGGTGTGAGTCTTGCCTTCTGCTTTTAGGAAACGTTTTAGAAGGCTCCTCTGATATGCAGCAGGGACAGGCTGCTGAGCAGACCTCAAGCCCATTGCCTAACTCATCTGCTGCTCCTCTCTGAGAAATGCACCCACACTTACGGCTTGAGAGGGATTGCCATGTGACTAGTAGGCAAAAAGAGATGGAGGCATTGTTCAAAGTCATAAGGTTTCTGGATGAATGTGTTATGTTACTGAACCAAGGGCATCAAGTCAGTCATTAAAAATATACAAATCTTGAGTCAAGTTGAGTCAGTGTATCATTTATGGCTGAGTTGGATCCGAGTTGAGTCACTAAAGTGACTTAAGTCCAACTTGAGTCTGAGTCTATCTACTCAAGTCTACATCACTGCTGAACTGCAAAGGAATACCTGAACTACAAGGGACATTTTTGGTTTCTCGAGTTTGAAGAACAGACACATACACACAAAACAGACATATGCAAACAAAATGCACACACATACAGAAAACCCTCAACATTAACAAAATAGAAAGCAATGATAAGGCTGTGTTCTTAACTGTAGGTTGCCTTGTTTAGAAGTTGCTGGACAGACCTTTGTCCTTCAGTAGAGGAGTAAACAGCTGAGGAGAAATGTTGGGTGCCTGCACTTTCCTCTCACACCTGCTATATGAAGTGTCCCTCTCACTCTGCCTAATGGTAGGACCAGCCTCAAACTTTCCTGTGTGACTGCCATCTGTGCAGAGTCTAAGGCTATTTCCACACGAGACTGTTATAGTGCTATTATTCCATTTTCAACATCCTATGGAATCTTGGGGTTTGCAGTTTAGGGAGGGGCTTTTGAGGCCTAAATCACCAGTAAGCTAAGTTCTCTTGTTCTTTTCTGTTTGGATGCTCATAAGACATGAATGGTCTGGACCATGTGGCACTTTCCTTTGTACCATATGATCTCATTCCTCTTCTCTGGTCCTGCTCCTTCTTCTTCAGTCCTTGGGACAAAGAGGTGAGAGTGCTATCTTGAAAACTTAGTGTTTTTCATTAGGAACCATGGGAGGTCCAGACATCTCCATCTCACACAGACCTGCTGTCTGACCCCAGCCATTCCTGTCTCCAGACTCTTCTCTTGTCATTGAAATGGTCAGTCGGGACCATTTCAATAACAAGAAATGGAAGAACAGCTGGAATCCTCTGAGAATACCAGATTTGGCCCAGAAGACTTCAGTAGCCAGTTGCTAATGTAGACATTACTCCAGATCTCTTTCTCTCTCTGTGTAATTGAGAATTACTCACAACTAAGTCCATTTGTATGGGTGGCATGAGGAACAGCAAGAACAACTGCCCTGCAAGTATAATGAATGAGCCTGTGTTATATAAAAGATATTTCAGTGTGTAGGATCCAAATGTCTTTGACTGATACATTATGATATATTACAATGCTGCTTGACATGTCAAAGAACATGATTTAGTAGTCACTGCTTATTTCAATTTACTCTTTTTGCGTTTTTAATTAGTAAATGAGTCCCTCATGGTCAAATGATTAATTACACAATAATTCACTGCAGTACCTTCTCTCTTGTGTTGGAGTGGAGAGAACACAATATAGAGAAAGCACTCGGAATATGGGCTGACATTATAAATTAGAGCCACGTGTTCACACCATTCTACTTAAGGTGGTGTCACCACTTCCATTTAAAATACAGACATGACCTTGCTTTCAGGGTGTTTTAATATTAGTTGCAAAAATTCACTCCAATTTGGCATTGAGTGCTTTGTAAGATCACACTTTTGGACAGACCTTCCTATCTATCTGGGAGGAGGAAATGAGGAAATGAAATGAGTCAATTGTAAACAGAAAATATTAAATTGTACCTGTTCTATAGCTCTATTTCTATTACAGGTTAATTTCAAAATTGGCATTCTGGTCCAATAATACCATGTGAGACAGTCCTTTAATCCAAAAATGGCTAGAAACTTTACTCACTTGATAGAAACAAGGAGGAATGTGTATACCAGCAATACTGAATTCTATTTCTAACTATTCAGTGTGTGATACACAGCTACTCACCCACATATATTGCTTCATTTACCCATCAGTAAATTTAATACCAGCTCAGAAGCACATTTTAAGCACATTTGACAGTAGGCCAAATGCATTTCAACAGTATGTGTTGCAGCCAAAGTCAGGAATTCAAATAAATCAGACTGCTTTTCAATCCATTGTGCAAATGGAATATATATATATGCCCGGTTTTTTTTTTTAAAAACTAATAGACAAATTATTTTTCTTTTTTTAAATCAAAATGAGTAATTCCTTGCTATTTACCATACTGATTCATTGGTATATTTTCCACCACTCTAAAGAGCAATTCTGTGCCATGTGTTTTTGGAGAGATTAGAGTGCCTTGCTCTCCCATCTCCCTACAATTCAAGAGAATGTAAAGATGGACCCCTAAGGCAATCCTAATTTAATCCATCATCTGTAGCTATGTGAGCATGGTCCAGTATTAGATGGAGTCCTGAAAGGGTCCTGAAAAGAGAAAAAAAAGTTGTATCAAGCCTTCACATTTCATTCCCCATTTCTAACTTCCAATTCTTCCCAGAGGCATTTCTGTGTATCTTTCTCTCCCTATTTGGTTCCTGGCTGAATATGCATATTATAATGTATACCCATTAATATGTTTAAGCATTTCTCATGTGGCAAAGTCCCACTGCCAGCTGGATAAAACCATTTAAACTATAGGATAAAGCATCTGCTACTGTGCTTGATCCTCTGTGGCAGGAATGTAATGCTTTGCTAATTTCAGTCTCAAATGAAGCAATGAGTAATTCAAGCAATTTTCTTCTGCTGTGAGTTATGTGAACTTTGCACAGAATAAATCTCGAAACTGTGAAGATTCTCATCAGTCCAGGATTCTACTCATCAGAGTTTCTCAGCACTTAAAAAACATCTTTTGCCCGTTATTTTATTATTTTTTAATATCCTTTCCATCCTCAGGTCAGACCAAAGGCCTGACTAGGCCATCATTCAATTCACACAGCAAACAGAATCTTCATTTTAGTGTTTGGACTATATTATGTTTGTGGCCTTGGTCCACTAAAATCCAAAAAGACAGGGTAGACATGATTTTGTGTATATATTTAAACAAAAGTAAAAACCTCAGATATTTTACATGCAACATAGGTACTCCAGCATTAACCTATGGTCCCTAACAGCTATGTGTGTACTGTTGCTCAGTATATCTGCAGCATAACTAATATTCACATGCTGTGGCCATGTAGCCCTGAGGATAAGGAAATGTTCAGAGAAACCTTGCCAGATGGAGAAATCTGATCCTAATAATCAGGATTTAGACAATTTGTCTTCCATTAAAATCAGAAGAATAATTTTGATCCTCTTAGACTTGAGGATCAAAACATACATTGTAAGTCTGCCTGGTAAGTATGTATGAGTTGCAGCATTTATTATTATCCTCTGTCCTCCAAACATTTGTTATTGTCCTGTATTTTTCTGCAGAATATGTTAGCTTTCTCCAGCTCCTCTTCTTTCACAATTTTAAACATGTTTCTATTTCTTGGAAATCTGATGGAAAATCACCAAGTCACCTGAATTATAGACTGAGTTATAGATCCTGCATGCAGTTATCTTGCTGCAATGAGGTTAATGTGTAAAAAGCAATGTGCAAGCAACAATGCATGGACCCCTCAGCCCCAGTACCTCAAACTAGAATTGCCAGATCAGGATCATATCAGACCCTGAGATTTCCAGGATAAACCCTGAGACCTAGGGACAGACCTGGTAATGTCATGGGGGCAGGGCCGAGAGATGCCATTACATATTATGCATTAAGCAGAAACCATGCTTGTTCACAGCTTGACATGCAGACAGACAGAGAATATATTTTCCTGGTTGGAAATTAAGTGTATTTGCAAATTGCAATGCTTGATTTAATTAACGTTTGCAAAGAGCAGCAAGCTGCACAGCCAGCTGAAAGGTACGCTGCCTGACTGGAGGTATGCATAGAACCTTCCATCTTGCCCAGAGCTGACCCCATGAAAACTGAAGAATTTGAACTCCTGGCTGTTACCTAGAGGTAGTCCACCAAAACTGGATGTGCTGGGCAGTGCCTTTAGATCTCACCTGCCTACCTAGAATGGTGAAATGATGATGGCCCACGCACAAAGGATTCTGGGTCATTAGTTTATCAGAGAATTTATTGGCTTTAGATATTCTTAAAACTACATCTCCTGTTACCATTGGCATCTTCAGGAATGCTGTGCCTGCATGGCAATATATCAGCTATAAGGAGCCTTGGGAAATGTAGTCTCCAGGGCATCTGACATCTGTACTAAGGAGAAGATGTCCAAGATTTCCTGCAACCACAGATGTTGCTGTTGCAGCACTCAGTGCTCCAGAGTTATAGCAACATAGAGTGTCTTCACAGAGAAGCTTATCACGTGCCTTCTCAGTGGGTACTACTGAGGAAGTGGGGATGTAAGGCAACAGAAAGCACATGGATTCATGGCAAATTGGGGACTCACAGAGTGGTGCTGGTGAAGAGGCATTTACAAATGGCTATATGTATGATATTAGCAGAACTCCTGATAATTTCTTCTCCCTCTGTGTGTGTGTGTGTGTGTGTGTGTGTGTGTGCTTCTGAATTTCAGAAATTGGTTTAGATGAAGAGCATCATTCTCTGATTTTATGTCACATTATACAGTTGCATGGTCTTCTTAAAAAAAAAAAAAAAAAAAACCAGCCAAAGAGTTAAACCATCACAAACAGCTTCTGAACTGGATCCAGGATATGCTTTCTGCAGTTGAAAGAGCTCTGCTCCCTCC
>CM059602.1:186455142-186515142 GCA_030412105.1 Cyclura pinguis
AAAAAACACGGAGCGCGGCTAGTTCCGGCCGCTCCTGAGTGGATTCTGATGTGGAACTACAAAAAGTAGTCCACGCCAGTCCACTCTAGGGTGTAGAAGACCTCCGTGAGAGGTCGCTCTGCACCATTACAGAAGCCCGGTATGGAAATGGCCTCTCTCTCTCTTTCTCTTAACCATGAAGTAATAAACATAAGTAATAAACATAGTAATACTGACAGGGGAAGAGATCACAAACTCACACCTTGGCCATTTGCACACAAGACTGTTATAGTGCTATTATTCCACTTTCAACAGCCTATGGAATCCTGGGCTTTGTAGTTTAGGCAGGGGGTTTAAAGGTCTAGTGTGGAAATGGCCCTTGAAGTGAAGAAGAAGGATGAAGCCTGCTATTCTTATTTATCCTTGAGTCTCATTGGAGTCAAAAGGTCCTGATAACTAGCTTAATAAGCACAAAAATGCTCTATTCTTCATTCACATGTAAAGGCTGTCAAAGACATTTTACAATAACTGGGATTCCCCAGATCTAAATTTGTCTCTCTGTAACTAGAACCACTTCCAGAGAATCTTGATTAAGTGCACTGTACAGCTGCTAGAGCTGGCTGTGGTAACTAAGTACACATAGATGGAACAGACACCTACCCATGGCTAGACAACAGGTAACCACTATGTGGTGATTAGAGTTCAAGATTCAGCAAAGGCAGGCTGTCCTTTTTCAACGAGCATGGAGAGAGGAGGTAGGAGAGTGAAATAAATACATCAACTCTCCTCCAGACTTCCAAATCATGAAAATCAGTCTTGGAATGTTAACACTCAACCTTGCTATGATCAAGGGCAAATTTAATCTTTCATACTCAATAGTTTGGCTGTAGTCCAAGAAGTTCTTCTGCAAGGATGCTGCTGTAAAGTCAATCCATGTATAGCAACAACAGCATAGAAATAATGATCATTCTCACACTGTAAGCTTACAAGGAAACCAGATATTGCCAGGACAAAACCAACAAGAAGTTTACCAAAAAATGTTGCAGGGAAATAAGAATGCAAAATAGCACTCAGAAAGAAAATACTGAAAAATGTAGGCAAAGAATCATATTTTCTAAGAAGCAATATTGGAGAGGGTAATTATTTACAAATAATTAGTTATATGAAATCAGTTCCTTTTTTTTCAGTAATAAAAGAATAAGTACATTATATCACAATGGCAACTGAATGAAAGGCAACTTCAACTTTTTGTGCAATTACTCTCCTTTTTATTTTTATAATTAAATTTTACACAAAATGATGATGGAAGACTATCACATGATTCCAGTGCTGGTGTGTGCTTTGCCTTACTCTGCTGCCTTGGGCTCTGATGTAAGGATTCAGGCAATGTTTATACAACTAAGAGGAGAGTGTGCTCTGTCTCATATGTCATAGGCTTGTAGAAATTCATTTTTAAAATAAAAATTAACTATTTAGTCCCTCAGTACAAATGGAAACATAAAGTTAATTTTCAAAATTATGACTACAATGGTATCTAACTACTTTTTAGCCTTAGAGCTGTAAGTGTAATTAATCACCTTTTAAAAGTAATTGACAAGCTTTGTAAAAAAGATTTATATATATGAATGAGAGCCAGCATGGTGTTGGCCTGGGAGTGTTGGACTGGAAGTGAGAGACCAGAGTTCAAATCCCGCTTCACCATGGAAACCCATTGGATGAACTTGGGCAGTTCACTTTCTCTTGCCCTCAGTGGAAGACAAGGACAAGCCCACTCTGAACAAATTGTGCCAAGAAAACCTAGTGATAGGTTCATCTTAGGGTTGCTATATATTAGAAATAGCTCAAAGGCACATAACAGCAACATATGAATAGTTTTTCTTTTTGTGCTATTTATCTTCACAGTTATCCTGTTCTGAAAGCAAAGACAGATCAATAGTGACCGTGATAAAAACTAGACATTAATTTGGTGGACAGTATGAATGAACAATGTTTAGACTTTATGGTCATTGTGATAATGAAGGTTCCCATTATTCACGTAACAGAGCTGAAGGGAGCTAGTTATCCCTCCAGGCATACAAAGGGTTAATGAGTGCTGGGTTAGGATACATTTTATTGGGGGTCAGCATTATAAAAACATCACAGGTCACAAGAGATAGTTGTCCATTCAGGGGGAGAAAGGTGAGAACCTTTGAGATGCTTCAGTCAAGAGATTTTAAAAACCCTCAAGAGACCACGAGAGAAAGAACAAAGGAGGAAAACGAAGACATCAACCAGAGGCAGACCTATCACTGGTTGCAGGTAGGCCCAGCTAGGCTTCACCTCCTGGATCTGACTCTACACACCATCTCAGCACCTGACCAATGGTGTGAGTAGCTTAGGATGTTTCTTAGATAGTTGCATTAGGATTTCTGTTCTTTTGAAAGTTCTGGCTGATATGATGTAACTATCTGTAACTTGTAACATCTAAGCAAGACCTGGGGCAGGGAGATGCCATGTAGAGTGATACTGGTTTCACATTGCATGATCTTAGAATAAATGCTTTCCTTTAAAGAACTCCCTGCTCTTTCTACTTCCATGTGCCTGTCAGCTTCACACTTAGATAGGATTCCTTTCTCCCAGAGGGGGTGCGGGGAGGAAAGGGATCTCTAAGCTTAGGGATTGTTGGCTCCCTTGTGGCATCTCACTATGCTACTATGACAGGATTTTATTTCAGTGAGTGGTGGCAGCATTGAATTAATGGAACCAGGGAGTTTCCATCTCCTATTCAAGGGCAGAAGTCAACACTGAGTGGAAGAAGGACCCCGGGTCCATGTCAGTCATCTAGTCCCTTACATTTTCCATATGGGGGGGCAGGGAGCAAAGGACTGTACTTGCACATCTTGGTATGTTGATCATGGATCCTATTATTTGTTCCATCAGTAAAACAGAATTGTGTCCATAGAATGGTTCTTTCCTATCTCCTTTTCCCTCTTCAGATACCTGTGCCTCCCAAAAGCTGTACTTGAGGTTTGGGAGACCTTAGGAAACAGGAAGACATATAACAAGAAAGGCTGTAGCAGGAAGGAATAATTGCTGAGAACAGGGAGGAATGTGAAAATCACCTACTCAGGCAAATGCACCTTTAGGTCTAGGCCACATGAATCCATTAAGGCTTGTAAGCCTCAGCCTGGGATCCCAGAAGTTAACAGCTTTGATCTCGTATCTCCTCATATTTTCCAGTTCAACTGCTAAACAGTGGCCAAGCAAGTTAATTCTACTCATGTGAATGAGCATTTGAGATTTTGCTCTGCCATTTGTATGGACATATAAATACTTTCAGCTCACCTTTGTGATCTTAGGCTACCTGAACAATGTATGAAGTTGTGTGCTTCACACAGCTTTCCTTGCAATGTCTTTTCATTAATTTGGTCTCACTATCTTAACATCCTGCTTCTTATGTTTCCTCTCCCTCCTCCCATCATGGGAAGTCCACTCAGAAATTAACACCATCTAGAGAAGCTAGAGAGACCCAGCATAGTATACTGGAGACCAGGGTTTGGTTCTCCATCATGGAAATCTACTGGATGAACTTGGCACTCAGCCCCAGAAAACTCCATGATAGATTTGCATTAAGGTTTCCATAAAACTCAGAAACTACTTGAAGGCATGCAATAACAGGAAGAAGCGAACTGAAGCTCCAGAAACTGATTTCTATTGAATTTAAGCTTATTCTGGCTATTGGTGCATTTGAAGCCTCAAAATGGTCCGGGGTGTGGTCGATGATCCACACTTTTCCCTGCTGTAAAACTTCCTTTCTGTATCTTAGTTTGTACTGACTACTGCTAGGACTTGACTACTCTGAATAGGTTACTTTAATGAATCATGAGCAGCAGTAGTAGCACAAAGTTTGCTTAGCTTTCATCACACAACAGCAATGGCACACAACTGGAACCACATTTAAAAGTGCACAAGCAATTGCACCTGGCATGGACTTGTCTCCAGTTGGACACCAACAGACAGGCCAGATGGAATGTATCTTTCTCAGAAAGAGCATAACAAAAATATTTTATTTTCTTTACAACCTCTCATTGCTTTACAACCATGGTGTCAACAAACATACTTGTAGTCTGCTGCCTAGATTCATCACTTTCAATTGGATTAGTGGTTTGAGTCTTGGACTACAACTCAGGAGGCCAACATCTGATTCTCTGCTCACTCATGGAAACCCACTGGGTGACACTGGGCATGTCATACATTCTCAGCCCCAGAAAACCCCAGTAGGTTCACCTTACAGTCACCATAAGTAGGAAACGAATGCACACAACAAAAACAACTCTATAAAGGATCAAGTTACAAATGAGGTTTTAGGTTCCACACTTGGAAGAAATCTTGAGAACACATTCTTAACCTTGAGTTCAGAAAAGTTTCAATGAAAAACATTGAACTTTCAATTTCATGAGAACCACAGACACTTAAGATGCAATCTCAGGATTGTGATGTTAGAGAAGTCCATGTGAGCTTTGTGGACCTTAAAGTGGGAAAGATTTAAGTATTTAGACTTCGTGAATTCTGATCAGAACTGAATTTACGTTTCAAACTAATGTACAGACCAGAACTTAGATTTCACACCTCTGGTATGTTCCAATGTTGTTCTCAATTCAAACACATTTAAATATGATGTGCACGTGTATCTGCAAATTAAAGGTAATATAGGAAAACTTTGGAGAATAGGCTCACAGATGAACACATTCAAATATTATATGCATTATAAATGGACTGATCTGCTTATTTCTATGATGAAGAGACAAACTGTATGGGACAGCATGTGAAATCTTGCAAGCATAGGGAAATATGATTCTTTTTCATAAAATGTGCAAAAGATGATGTGCTGTTCCTGAAAAGTTATGGAAAATAACATCCTCTAAGTAAATTTTTAAGCTACACATCTGAGATTTTGGATTGCAGGTATACAGAGCATTATTGGATCATCCTTAGTGCACACAATAGAAATGTGGTTCTGAAAACAAAATGGGTCTTATATTTTGTCTTAATATACCATAAAACAAATGTCAGCATCCCAGGGGACACAAAATACTAATGAGTCTTTCCGTATAGTGTACATTGAGTCTGTCATTCCTGAGAAATTCCCTTAACTAGCATAAAAGAAGTTTACATTCATTCCTTGCTAGATTTATTTAAATAGAGCATTCATATCTTCCAGGTACAAGTGAAGCAAACATTCATAGTAAATTTCCTATCTGAGTAACGCAATGTGCTAAAGAGGTATAAATACAAATTTGGGTGGCTGTCAGACAAAATGCACACACATACACATCCAAGCAACAGTAAACAAACTATAGCATCAAGATTTACTCCAGTGCAGCTACTATTAAAAAAAAAAAATAGAATACTGGAAAATAAAATATTTGCTACAAAAGACATTTTCCAAATGATCACCGAGAAGAATAGTTCTGGACCTTTGATTCTGCAATGTTCAAAAACATTAACTCTCAGAATCTCTGAACCATAGTCCATGCTGGTTGGAGCTTCAGGAAGTTGGAAAACATCTGAAAGGCCACTGATTGAGATTTTTTCTTTACACAAAAGGGGACAGCAATCTTCAAACTAACAAACTCTTAAGTAAAATGGTCACCCCTTTTTCTCAAGAGTCTGTAAGGATATAAATCTTTATCTCACTTTCATGTATGAGAATGAAAAGAACCCAGAATTCTTCTCCGTGTACAGCAAGGTAGAAGATGTTTTTGGTATGTGGTCAACTGCATTTGTGGAGCCTTTCTTGAACAATTTGTGGAAATGATTTCCTCACAAAATACTACTGTAGCATGGACTTTCAAAAAATATAAGCATTAGATGGTTTGTTAAGCATGGTATAGTGGTTTGAGCATAGGGCTATGATGCTGGAGACCAGGGTTTGATTTTCTGCTCAGCCATGGAAACCCACTTGGTGACCTTGGGTGTGTCACACACTCTCAGGCCCAGAAAACTCTGATATGTTCACCTTAGGGTCACCATAAGTTGGAAATGACTTGACAGCACATGACCATAATAACCATGACGTGGTTTGTTTGTACCTTGTTGACCAATAATCCTGTCCTTCTGTGCTCATTTTGGCCCCCTATCCACACCCCACCCTACCCCACAATGGCTATGGGATTGCAGCGGGATCAAGACAACAGTTCTGCATGACATCATTGTAATCCTGTTGTGATCCTGTGGCCACCCGTCACAATCACAGATTTAATCATTGATGGGTTTCTCCAATCAATGAACTGTGATTGCACAGTCCTCCCGCCTCCCTCCCACACTTACCTGTTGTGCAGAATGTCAGAATGTACAATGGCTGTGCTTCCTCCCCCAGCACAGCCTGGGAAACCACTGGGCTGCACTGTGGAAGGGAGGGGAAGAGCCATCATGCTTCCTCCCATCCAGCAGGCAGTCGGTGCAAAGGGAAGGGTGTCTGTTATACTCCCCTCCCAGAAGAGGCTTTCCCCGGATCCCCATGCGATGGCTTCAAGAACAAGTAAGGTGTGGAAAGGGCCTTTGTATCTGCATCTCCTTTGCTTAACAAAGTGGAAAGACACTAGTTTTTCCATAGAGGCTTCTTGTACAAATTACAGCAATTTTGGCCCTTCCAAAGTGCTCACTCTTTCTCTTGAGTGTAAGAGGAGAAAAATCTTGTGATGGTTGGTGATTCTTGACAGGGTATCCTGACATGTTGCAACATGTTTCTTGACAATGAAAAATTTGGCAAATACTCTTTGCATCCCAGATACGGACAGCTAAACAAACTTTACATTCCAACTCCAGGCTTGACATCTAAAACAATAAATTCTTCTGTCATAGGCTATGTTTCATACACACTCTTGGCTTGCTGTACTGAACCTACTTCCATGAAAGTGTGTTTGATTCAGATCAATGGAATTGACATGCAAGTAAATCTGTGTCAGATTGAGCTGTGAGGCTAAAGTAATCACTGTGTTGACCACACAGCCACTGCTTCTTCAAAACTGGATTTGTTTGCATTCAGACTAATTCCATATCACTATATTCATTCATTTCAAACATGCTCCTGCTAACAACCAGTTTCAGACCTCTGCAGGCATTGCATGACACATGGCTCCACAGATGGAGGAGAATTCAATTGGCTCTGTGGTTTGATTCAAACTTTCCAAGATTTGCAAATTTCTTCACAAATTTGATAGAAGGGATTTGGGGAAGGGTGGGTGCGTGTTCCTTTAAGGAAATGTGGAAGAAAGTAAAACTAACAACTTTGCCAGACCAGGCAAATTAGGTTGTCAAAACTTGTCTTTGAATCCCTGACAATTAAGGGTGCGACCTCCTTGTTTTTGTGACAGGTTTCTCTTGTTAAATAGCCTCATTGTAGAAAAGTAAAACATTATGCAGTACTTTCCTTACTGGAAATAGCTGTACCTATTAAATTTGTCTGATGCAGATGGCTGAGATTTTTTTAAAAAATTTCTTCTTGATAAAAGCTGGTTCCAGTTTGGAAATTCTTTCAAACTTTATATGGAAACAACTTCAGATTTAAGAAAAAACTGAATGAGAAAGAATGCCAAATGATAGCTCTACCCATCTTTATCTTAGATGACCATATAAGTGTAGCAGTTATGATTTATAATCTGTGACTTTCCAAATTGCTCTAGATATCATGTAACAGTGTATTTGAGATGGTCAAATATATCTTCTACAGTGCAGAAATTCAGTATATGATCCCTCATATTTTCTCCTCCTTGAAAGAGTCTGCTACTTCTGCCATCCACTTCATTTTGCCAAAGTATCAATAACGGTCATGGACAAGTTTTTTCCATTAGTTAAGATTGGCTGATTATTGATTAGATTGTAAGTATGAACAAACATAAAGGCAATAGCCTGCTATTAAAGCCATGTGAATATTACAGGTGTTAGTTACGTTAAGTCAGTGATCATGGGGTTTTATGGTCAATAGATGGATTGTTCCAGGAGAACATAATTGAAAGTGTGCCATTCATAATTCACATAGTGCCATTGACCATGATGAAACAACCATCTGAAGGGTAAAGGAAAAACTGAAGGAAAAAACCCACTTGATGCAAATCACAAACCATTTAAATCAAGATTCTTGCAAATGAAATGATTTAATATCACCATGTATTGTGTCTGATCCTTGCAGTTCATGATCCCCTAGGTGAAAATTTGGGTTCTTTTTCTGTACCTACCTTAGTATGTAGCTCTAAGCATTTATTGAAATGAAAAAGAAGATAGTGAAAAGCAATACATGATTATAATAACAATGAATAATATAAAACATGAGGTAGTAGTAATAATAAAGGTACAGCACAACAACTTAAGCAACTGAATAAGTAAAAAAGATTATTTCGCTACTTGTTTTTGTACTTTTTTTTTGCTTGCATTGATAGTTATTACTAATTACATATTTACATTGCTAATCAGTATGTTTGAAGGTACTTACACTGTTATCTGGCTTGAAGTAATTTACATTGCTTGTTATGAAAGTATGAAGAAGCCTCGGCGAAACAGTGGAGATTCTGCAGACCTTACTGTTGCTGCTAGACAGAGCTCTCCAAAACCAGAAATTCCAGAACTTTTGTTTACCATCAAGAGTTGACTTACTAATACCTTTGAATTGGGCTGTTATACCTGGTTAGAGTTTTCTAGAACCATAAATTCAGGAATTTTGCTTACCATTAGGAATGTTTGCTAATATTTTTGAACTTGTGGGAGAATTCATAAAATACTTTTGGTTGTCCCAAGCAGAGTAGACTAATTGAATCAATGGTACTTACACAAGGGTTGATTTACCATATAAAAATGGCTGCAGTGAATCTGTTCTAGTTGGTACTGCTGACAGGTTTCAGGCCATAAACTTATACTTTAAAAAAAAAAAGAAAGCACATCACCACCACAGAAACAAATCAGAGGGCCAACTGACTTGATAAGTTCATTAATTCAGGACTTGTTATGTATCATTTAAAGACATTCTTTTATGTATGGTGCAGGGAGAAGTAAAGGTGAAATGAAAGGGTTAGTTATCATCAAGATTTAACAGCAATTACTTTATAATTGGGTAAATGCTATACTTTGATACCAATTGTATGCTTTAATCAGTGTACTGTAATCCAGTCATTATAACTTTAAAGAAAGAGCACCTGGGGGCTCAAATTAAGATGTTAAGAGTTTGGTTTACGATGTGGTGGTTAAGCTGGCGCATTATATCTTTGGAAAGTGGTGGGCTGTTAAACACAGTAGCTGGTGGCATGTAGGAGTAATTCCTCTTTCCCCGCTGTCAAGAAGCATGGTCTTAATCTGGGGTGCTTTCTTTAAATGCAAAACTGACAGACCTGCAATGTTCACCAGGGGATGTGATGTTTTTAGGCTGACTTTTCCTTAAGTATCTGCTGACAGGATTTCAGGAGGTAAAAAGGGTAAGGAAGCTCTCTATTGGGAAATAAGATACTGCTACAGGAAATCAGGATCACTGGAACTGGGCTATAGACAGCCAGCTATAGATGTTGCATTGTTCCTCCACAGCATTTAACTCTCAGCTTCAAACCAGACATGCTGTGGATTTCAGTTTAATGACTGCTGAACTACAAAAATAGCAGGGGTTGCAACTTTCTCTCTGAGGTTAATTTTTTCAGCTCCTTTTTTCCCACGCCATGCCCTCTTTATCTGTATAAAGTTTAGTAAGTATAATCAAATTCATTCAAGAAATTGGCAAATAATCCTCACCTGGCTCACATTAACTGCTGTCCACTCCATAAGACAGCAGATATGTTCGCTCTTGGAGCTTACAACGGGTGGCAGTACCAAGATTTGGTAGACCTTTCTCTGTCCACACTTTATGGACCTCTGTTAGAAGAGAAACACAGAAGGGAAGCATGAACTCAAATGATTAGCTGTATGAAACTCTCCTTGTGTGGATATACATTCAAATAACAGATTTAACACACCCTTGACATGTTGTCCTTTAGCTGCTACAGTAAGTTGAATTAACTTTCTTTTCTGGATTATTACCACTTCACTGGTGCTTACTTCTCTGAGACCATTTCCACACTACCCTGTTATAGTGCTATTATTCCACTTTCAACCTCCTATGGAATTCTGGGGTTTCTAGTTTACTGAGGCTGAAGCACTGTCTGGCTGAGGATTCTCAGTGCCCCACCTTAAAGTGCAAACCGCAGGATTCCCTGGGATGTTGAAAGGGGAATAATAGCACTATAACAGTGTAGCGTGGAAATGGCCTGAGTGAATGCAATCTGATTCCCAGAACCATTTTGTTTTTTCTTATCTAGATCATACCATGCTTAAAAGTTTTGTTGGAAGAGTGAATTCTCCTATGTGTTCTGGTTGACTGTAATCCCTCATAGAAGCTGCACAGATTGAGATTGGTGAGAAAGGCCTTTTCTTAACACTGCCATCTCCAGATACATATTTAGTGAGGAAACAAGAGACAATCTTCTCCCTGGCTGCTCTTTCGCACTTAATTCTCTTTGAGGAGAGGCTAGGTTGTCCCTCTCTATTGCTTTTCGACTGGCTGGCAAAAATCATCATATGCAGCTGGGCATTTATCAACTGACTGGCTGTAAAAGACAGAATACATGACAGCTGAGTGAAGTATATTATAATTATTATGCTTTAAATTTTTTTAGTTCAATTGGGTTTTTAATTATTATTACTTTTACATTCTTCTTTAATCATATACCTCATTGGTTTAATCCGATTTCTAGTCTCTGCTAGGTTAGAACTGCTGAATCAATTGCTGATTGGGAAGTCAACACTTATGTAAATCTCATTGATTCCACTGGTCAACTTTAGTTAAACCTAGCAATTGGATTTAGGTCACTTGTGATTGTTTTTAAAATCATGTTGTGAATTGCCTTGGGTAGCAGTCCTGTAAGAAAGGCAGTTCAAAAACAAATAAATACATAAATGCCAAAATGGTGTTTGGCATTATAGGTGGACTTCAATGTTAATAGACCATACACTCCCACACTATGATATGGTTTAATTGGCAAATATGATTTAATCATCATAAATATAGATTATATTCTGCTATGGCTGCATGTCCATGCAGGTTAAGAGGAAAAGCTGGCTGAACACACACATTTTAAACCCAGGTCAGGTAAGACCTCAAGGCATAGCCAGGTCATAATCAAGAAATCATCGGGACTTCCGGTTTGGTTATGGCGTCGTGAGAAGGCTCCTCGTAAAGCTCCGTGCAAGGGGATCCTTTGGCAGATGGCAGAAGACAGCTGGCGATTCTAACAAGCCAGCCAAAAGATCTCTCTTGGAATAGAGAGATCGAAAAGGGGCTCCGGAGATCGGGACGCGTCTCCTAGCTTCCATCCAGCGCGATCGTGCAGGAGGGTAGCGGACGGGACGGAGAAGATCAGAGCAGCCACGGCCATCTGCCAGCGCTTGGGCACACAAGCGACGCCTGCAAGCTGTTTTAAGACTCGGCAGAGGAGAGAACCTTAAGGTCTTTCAATTTCACCCTGAGAGAGATTTAAAACCGTCAAAGGTTTTCGTGGGTAAGGAATTCGGAGGAGTACTCTAATAGCAGCTAAACTGTTGGGATATCGATAGGTGGGTTGGATTTCATAAACGCTGACGGAGAGAACATGTGCTCAGGGAGCCATGTGCGCGGGGAGCTACTAATAGAGAGTCAGCTAGCAAGTAAAATCTTGGACTTTTAAAATACCCCACCAAAAATTAAGACTTAAAAGTTAAGTTTTTCATATTGAATCTCAGCTTCCCAGTGATTAAACCGGCATTTGGAAGATCTGAACCTCCGTAATCAGAATAGTATTTGGAGAGAGACTAAGACGGCGGGTGCTTAAGAAGCAAGGACGGGATATAGAGACTTTAATGGCGGCAGGGGAAACGAGACTCTGAGTAAACTGTAGCCAGTGGATTACAAATTTGAACTTTAAAATTAAGGGGATTCATCTATTTAGGACTGATAGAAGGCAAAAATAAGGAGAGAAAGAAGGAAAAGGAAAGCGCTGAATGTGAAAATAGAGGTGGACTGAAAACCGAGGTTGGAAGACGCGAAAGGAAAGACAGTACAGTACAGCACAAGAGAGAGAGACGGGGAAGAAACTGGCAAGGAGAGAGAGAAGTGAAGATCGACATTAATATCGAGTTAAGACTACAGCAAAGCAAACAGTGCAATAACTAAGATTTAACATTGATTAATATTGTAAGATACAATAGTTTATATGTAGAATAAATTCAGATTATTGCTAATAAGGTTTATATCTCACTCTAATGACTTGATAGATTCAGATTGTTTAAGTGATTTGATGAACTGATGTTTGTATAAGAGGTTTGATGAACTGCTATTTAATTTGATTTTGATGATTTGATATTTAATACTTGATGGTATAGATTGTTTATTTGAGTTTTTAGTATTGATAAGAATTTATTGCTTGAAAGATATTACTTGAAAAGATAAAGTAATTTGGATGAATTAATACTTGATTTAACACGGATATAAGGACTTAATTGGAATTACTTAAGTTATTACTGAAATATAAATTGATATTTTCGTCTATTTCAAGCTTCTAGGAGAGGCCATATCTTGGTTAAATTGATAATACTTGCATTTGGATATCATAGTAATTGGAGAAACTGATAAGTAATTATAAAAATAGATAAGATTATTGATAAAAAGGGGTATATAATATATTTTGAGTGAGTTAAGAGTTTGAAGTAAAAATAGCTGACCTCTTTAAGGTAGCGTGTAATTAATAATTTATGATTAAAGAATTGCTGAACCCCATCAAATTACCAATAACAGCTTTACCGACGTGGGAAAGCTTAATGAATACTAGGAAGACATCCAAGGCACCCAAGATGACAACTTCTATAGGACAACGGAAATTATCACTGGAACCAGTACTGAAGCCTGAACAGAGTAAAGCAGAGCAATACCAAATGACACTATTGGAAGAGATAAGAAATATCAAATTAGATATAAGGCAAGAAATGAAAGATTTGAGAAGTGAGATAAAACAAGACTTCAAAAATGAATTGAAAGGAATAAAGATGGCGTTAGGAGGTCTACAAGAAGACTTAAAGTCTACACAAAATAGGGTTGAACTTTTGGAACTGAAAACAAAGGAAGCAGAAGAAACAATGGAGAATTTGGGAAGACAACAAGAGCGAGTGTTAGATGAAAAAGCGTTGATGGAGTTGAAAGCAAGAGAAAATTTTATAAAAATAAGAGGATTGATAGAGCGGAGAGATGAAAACCTGTATGAGAGGCTGATTCCTCCAATAGCAGAATATCTGAACATCTCGGTGGAAAAGATGGAATGGGAGATTGATAAGATATATAGGATAGAGTCCAAGCTAGCAAAAGAGAGAAAACTCCCACGGGACGTGATGGTACAACTATTGCGGAAAAAAACGAGAGAAGAAATAATTCAGAAAAGTTTGGAGACAGATTTGATAATTGATAAAGCTAGAGTATCGATTTATAAAGACATACCGCCACGAATTCTCAGAAAAAGAAACGAGTACAGATTTCTTACAATTTTTTTGAAACACCAAAACATAACATACCGGTGGGGGAAATTAGAAGGCCTCAATTTTAGGTATCGGGGGAAGCAATTCAAGATTGAAACGGTACAGGAAGCCAAAATATTCATGAAGAGGTATGGTAAAGAACAATGGAGACAGAAATCACAACATGAGGAAGAAAGAGGAGAGCTTCAATCAGAAAACAAAAAGGAAGATATCCAAGAGCGAAAAGGGGCTGAAGAAGAGGAAGCTATAGGGAACGAGTCAGAAGGAGAGGAGAGTGTGGAGTCAGTGGAAGAGAATAATTAAGAGCAATTGAATTATAAATATGCAAAGCATGAATTTGAAAATTCTCTCTTGGAACATAAAAGGCATTGCAACCCCCCAGAAAAGAAGGAAAATTTTTCATTTTATTGAAAGGAAAAAATTAGATATAATTTGTCTTCAAGAAATTCGCATACAATCTGAGAAAACTCATCTGATTCGTAATAAGAAGTTGGGAAGTGAATATGTGTCTACATCGAGTACAAAAAAAAGAGGGGTAGTGTTATATGTAAGTTCAAAACTCTATTCTAAAGAAATACTAAAAGATGAAGCTGGGCGTTATGTGGCGGTTGAAATTAATTGGCAAAACCAAAGAATTTTAATAATTGGAATATATGGCCCGCATAGGAAACAAGAAAATTTCTATAAAGAACTGAATAGGAAAATTATAGACTTGGATTACAATTATTTTATATTTCTAGGTGATTGGAATGGGGTAATCAATCCAAAATTGGATAGGAAATCAAAGAAGAAAATAAAAGAAAAACAAGGGAAACTTCCTGGATCATTTGAGAATATGATGGTCAATTTAGATTTAATTGATACATGGAGATACAAATATGGGGCGATTAAAGATTTTACATTTTATTCGGAACCCCATGCTTCATTATCAAGAATTGACATGTTTTTGGTATCAAATTCCTTAGCCCATATGATTATTAAACAAGAGACACTACCCCGAAATTTCTCAGATCATAATCCAATCTTATTGTCATTAGGACATAGATCGGAGGAATTATTCCATTGGAAATTAAAAGAGAAACTATTGTTAGAAGAAGAATTTGTACAGAAAATTAAGAATCAGATTAAAATTTACTTTGATGAGAATCTCAATAAAGGAGTAAATTTAATGACGGTATGGGATGCGGCCAAAGTGGTGATTAGGGGGTATATTATACAATATAATGCGATAATAAATAAGAAGAAAAGAGAGAATTTTCAAAAGCTGAATGACGATCTTAAAAAGAAAGAAGAAAGCCTTAGCAATGATCCTGATAACAGGAGAATGCAGAGAGAAATTAAAGTATTACGGAAGCAAATAGAGACACAAATAGAAATGGAAATTAATGAGAAAATGATTTACACTAGGCAGTACTACTTTGAATGGGCAAATAAATCAGGAAAATGGTTATCACTTAGATTAAAAAATAAGAAGGAAAAGACACTGATTAACAAACTCAAAAGCGGGGAGACAATATATACAGATTCCCAACAAATAAAGAAAATAGTGACAAATTTCTATAGAATGTTATATAAAGGTCAAGAACTTCAAGAGGAGACGATAGAAGCATATTTAGCGAAACAAGATCTAATAAGATTAACAGAGGAACAGCGGGACAAATTTAAATAAACCAATTTCATTAACAGAAGTAATAGAAGCAATTCAAAAAGCAAAAAAAGGGAAGGCACCAGGTCCAGATGGATTTACAAGTCTATTCTATAAAACTTTCCAAAATGAACTAGCTCCTATTCTTCAAACAATTATGAATGAAGCATTGAAAGGAAAGATCCCCGATACATGGAGAGAGGCTGACATAACCTTGTTACATAAAGAAGGGAAAGACCCGCTGGACATTAAAAATTATCGTCCAATTTCACTATTGAATTCTGACTATAAATTATTTACAGCCATACTAGCAAATAGATTAAAAGATGTATTAAGGGAAATAATTTCAGAGGACCAAGCGGGATTTCTCCCTGGTAGACAAATAAAAGATAATATGCGTAATATAATTAATATACTAGAATTATGTGAAAACCATCACCAGAAAAAATTGATAGCCTTATTTCTAGATATTGAAAAAGCTTTTGATACGGTGAATTGGGGATTTCTAATTAAGCTGTGTCAAAAGATGAGTTTGGGACTAAATTTTATAAACTGGATAAAATCTATTTACTCAATGCAATATGCACAAGTGATTATCAATGGTCAAAAAGCTGGAAAATTTAATATTCAAAGAGGAACACGTCAAGGCTGCCCATTGTCTCCATTACTATTTCTATTAGTCATTGAAGTTTTGATAAGAAAGATAAAAAGTCATGAGAGAATTAAAGGAATTAAGGTACGAGATAAAGAATATAAGATAAGAGCATTCGCAGACGATTTAGCGATCACATTAGAGTACCCAGAGGGAGATATAAATGTTTTGAAAAGTATTCTTAATAATTTTGGCAAAAATTCGGGTCTGAAAATCAATAAAGACAAAACCATGATTTTGACGAAAAATATGACAGAATCCGAAAGAAATATAGTAGCTCAAACCACAGGTTTTATGTTGGTTTCAAAGGTCAAATATCTTGGGATTACACTTACAAATAAGACTTCTGAACTATTTAAAAATAATTATTTGTACATATGGAAATCTATCTCAAAAGATTTAAAAAATTGGAATAATTTAAATCTATCCTGGTTGGGTAGGATTGCAACAGTTAAAATGGCTGTACTCCCAAAGATGTTATATTTATTTCAGACTATCCCCATTATTCAAAACGAGAAGGTAATTAAGGTTTGGCAAAAAGAGATAGTTAAATTTATATGGGGGGGTAAAAAACCGAGGGTTAAAATGAAATTGTTGGAGGATGCCAAAGAAAGAGGTGGTCTAACTGTACCAAATTTAATTTTATATTATCATGCTTCTGGATTGAATTGGATTCAGGAATGGATTAAATTAGATAATACGAAATTATTGAATATAGAAGGGGATGGATTAGGATCAGGTTGGCATTACTATTTATGGTTTAATAAAGGGAAAAATAATAGAGATTTTAATCGACACTATTTAAGATCAGCCTTAATGAAAATATGGAGAAAATACAGTAAAAGAGCTTGTATTAAAACCCCGAAATGGGTATCCCCGCATGAGGCTTTTTATAAAAAGGAAAACATTTTGTTTGATAAATGGATTAGATATGAGAATATGGTGGAAATACAACGAGAACAAATTGAAATCAAAACACAAGCAGAAATGGAGGAAAAGGGGATAAAATGTCATTGGCTCTTATTTAGGCAGATAAGAGAAAAATTAAAGAATGATATTAAGTTTAATGATTATCAAAAGAAAGAAGAGGAATTGAATATGATATTATGTTCGGATAAACCTAAAGTTATCTCCTCTATCTATAAGATTTTATTAAAATGGCATACAGAGGATGAAACTGTAAAAATACCAATGCTAAAATGGGCCCAGAATTTCTCCCATTCTATCTCGATGGAACAATGGGAAAAATTTTGGTTAAAAACTATAAAGTTTACAGCATGCCAGGATATCAGAGAGAATCTTTACAAAATGTATTTTCGGTGGTATTTTACTCCCCAAAAATTGGCGAAGATGACAAACGGATATTCTAACAAGTGTTGGAAATGTGGGGAAGAGATAGGTTCTTTTTATCATTTGTGGTGGACATGCAAAATAGTGAAGGGGTTTTGGAAAAAGGTTCATAATCGAATTGAAAAGATATTAGATATAAGATTCAGTATGACCCCAAAAGTATATTTGTTATCAATGTTGGAAAAAGATCTAGAAAAAAAAGTGGGTAGACAACTATTTTATATGACAGCTGCGGCAAGAATGGTTCTAGCGTATAGATGGAAAGGAAATAGAATGCCTTCAATAGAAGAATGGGAAATGAAATTATTTGATGTAATCCACATGGATAAACTAACATGTATCTTGAGTGGGGAAAGTAAAGAGAAATATATAAAACAATGGGAAAAAACATTACAATACTTTAGGAATTCATGGTATGACAATGACATGGTTAAGATAGAATTTTGAAAAGAATTAGGATGAAGAGATACAGAAGAATTGGTAAGACCAAGAATGGTAACTATAAAATAAATCAATCTCTAAGGCCGAAGTCTAAAGTATGATGGAATAACAATAAAGAAAGAGCAAGGGAAAGCATTGTATGTATTAGGATGTGAAAGAGAGAGTTTTGTCTTTGTATAAGTCATGATGATTTTTGTTAAGTGTTTGTACGTTACATTTTGTCTTTTTTTTATTTAATTTTTGTATTTAATTTTTGTATTAGTATAAGGTTTTGTGTTGTAGTTGTTATTTTAAGAAAATAAAGTTTTTTTTATAATAATTAAAAAAATTTAAAAAAAAAAAAATAATCAAGAAATCATCACCAGGAAATTCCAGCAATAATGAACTTAAAGTTAGTCTTCAACAACTCAACCCTTAGAGACAATAGCATCTGTCATATTCCCACAGGACTGCTGATTGTCTTAGTCCCTCTTCCTCTAACCAACAAACTTCCCTTTTGCCCTCACCTGTCCAGCAATCAAGGAGCTATCAAGATTCCCATCAGCCATTTGTCACCTAACGCTAAGACCATTAACTCGTTCTGGACCCCATTGTCCACCTCCTGGACTCCCGGACTCCACTGTTTACTCTGCTAGAGAGCCATTAACAAAGAAATAGGAATCCTGACATTGTAGCAACAGTGGTTGAAGGGCACTGTGATTTTTGATTTTCTGTCAGTGCTGACAACAATTATCCAAAATTTTTAGAGAGTTTGCCCAGAATTATAAAACCACTTTGGGTTGTGCATAGTCCTCAAAGATAACGCTTACACACACAGCAGTAGCTGCCTCACTGTTCAGCTTCACTGTTCAGCCACTTGGCAACAGTGAATTTGGGTAGAAAGAGAAGAGTATACCTGTCAGGGTCAGAGACCCAGGCAGCGAGACAGCCTGGAGAAGGGAGTGGGAGAGCTAGCAGAGTCCTGCCAGGAGGAGTCAAGGAAGCACTTACTCAAGGGAAGTCCATTTACCTAAGCCAGAGCAACAAGCAAAAGCCCTAGTCAGAGTTCCAAAAGCCAAGAGATCAATCAAAGGTATCTGGAGACAAGAGATCAATCCAAGGTATCAGGTGCCAGCAGCAAGGAGAAGGCTTGTAGAAAACCACAAGCAAAGGAAAGCTTCCAGGCAGGCAGTTATATAGGCCAAGATGCAGGTGTGGCTAGTCACTGCTTCTTGAACTTAATCAAGGGAGCCTCCCTTTGCTCAGCTCTCTTGAGTCTCCACCTTGTTTGTGGGCTGATTGACACAGGCTCCAAAGCATCTTCAGAATTGGATTCCTGTTGCCCTAAAGGAGCAGGCAGAGGAACGTCCGAGCCTACTTGGTCCATGGCAGCAGGGGGAGCTCTTGAGCTGCAGGACTCATCTCCAGCCAGAGCCACAGGGACCAACAGCTGCTGCTCGTCATCTCCACCCTGAGCAACAGGGACCAACAGCTGCTGCTCATCAGCAGCAGCTCTGACAGGGGCTTCAGTTATCACAATACCTAGCTAGACTACAGTTAGAATTCTGTAAGGGACATATGCATCCATAAGTGTTCCTTATGTTCTAGAGATGTCCTTCTTGGGGTGCTGATGAGGTTGGTATTCCTTCCTTCCATCTGCAGCACCAAAAGCCTTTTCTCTGCACTTACTGTAAAGTCCCTGAAGAGCCATAAACACAGGCCATTTCCTCACTACACTGCTGAGTGCTATTATTCCACTTTCCACATCATATGGAATCCTAGGGTTTGAAGTTTAGGGAGGGGCATTTAGAATTCTTAGGCAGAAAGCTCTTTGGCCTCAGTAAACTACAAATCTCTGAATTCCATGGGATGTTGAAAATGGAATAATAGCACTATAACAGTATGGAAATGGTCACAGCCTTAGGGAGCACATGCAACTCTAAGGTTGTACTTTGCCCATGCTTATCATATACACATGCAGTGGGCCCACTGTAGCTGTGAGGGATTGGTTCCAAGACTTTTTGTGCATACCAAAAATCACACATATTCAAGTGAGCCTTGTGAGGATTACAGAAATACAGTGAAGCCTTGCAAGGAGCAGCTTATACAGTAGTAGTTGTGGCGGTGGTGGTGGTAGTGGTGTACCTTCAAGGCATTTCCAACTTATGGTGATACTAAGGTGAACCTATCACAGGGGTTTCTGGGGCAGAGAGTCTGTGATGCACCCAAGGCCACCCAGTAGGTCTCCATGGCCAAATGGGAAGTTGAATCCTGGTTTCCAGGGTTGTAGTCTAGTGCTGAAACCACTACATCATGCTGGCATTCATGAAGCTTGTTACAGTAAAGCTCCTGTTAAAAATGGTGTAGGGCAACAGTGGTGGCAGGTCCTTACCACCAGTCATGCATTTTTCAGACTCCTCCTCTTCCAAAGAATGTGGTGCACGTGGCAACAGGGAGTTGCTGCCATCTTCCCTGCAGCCAGTTCCATTTTTAATATGGGCTTTACTGTATAAGCCTCATGCCATCTTGAATGCAGAAGTGGGCATCTACCATGCTCCCCACTACAGATTCAAAGGTACAATATCGTGTACATTTTAATTCATGCTGGGTTAAATTTGTGGGTTCCAAGTTCGTGGATACACAAGGTCCACTGTTTACATGCACACATACACATAGCTATCTTGTTGTTATATAATAAATATTTTTTCAAGTATAGTTATGGTTTTATGATTATGATCGTACACTGTGTAATGTCATAAATCTGAGGGGGTTAATTAATTTATTCATTGATTAAAATGGTGCAAAATATTATGTTGGTTTATGATGACAAAACAATGTAGCAACATCATTGTTAGTGCTTTTGTTATTAATTTCTTCACCATTCCTGCTGGATGAATGGGGAACTATTTCAGCTATTTTTGGAGACAATGCTGGATGGCTTACTGCCAGCACTCAGAACAGCTCTTCTCAGTGGTCACCAGATCAGAGTCACTCTCCCCTCCACCCCTGCTGCATCCTATAGATATCATCTGGGACAGATGCCGTGTGATTGAAAAGGCTACAACAGCTGCTAGGAAAAGCTTTCCTTTCTATTACCCATAACTGGAACCACTGGCATTGGAAATCAGCAAATACACATGCATTTTACAAACTCACTCTGTTCTTCTTGTACACACCTTATATTTCGAGCCATTTTTTTAATTTTTTGGCTCAGCCTTAATTGCAGTGCATTATTTTCACAATGTACATATTTTATTATGCATCTATCATGTTCTGGTGAAGCAGAGACCATGGGTAGGTGAGGACGTAAAAGGAGAAGACAAGGGGGAAGGAAGAAGGAGAGAGAGAGAGAGAGAGAGAGAGAGCGAGAGAGAGAGAAAGAAAGAAAGAAAGAAAGAAAGAAAGAAAGAAAGAAAGAAAGAAAGAAAGAAAGAAAAGAGAGAGGGAGGAGAGGTAAGGAAGTGGGTTGAGCTAAATTTAGATTTCTGAAAACGGGAAAAAATGGTGTTGGATATTTCAGGACCATGGACAGAACTCAGAAACAAGATTTCTTGTTCCAAGAGGATCTCTCTATTAACCAAAGCTTAACATGCTTCCTAATCTTATACCTCTCAAGGCCTGGTCCCTTGTTAGGGGTAACCTTCTTTGCTGGAATCTTACATTCTGTCATCTCTTCATGAGCTCATGCCAAGCATGGTGCCTGTTCTACTGTACAGGTTTCATTGACTGTGAAATCTTTGGAGATGAGCATGCTGGCACTTTGAATCAAATTGCACTTCTGGGCAGCAATCTCTTGATTTCCAGTTTCACAGATGTACAGCTCAGTGGTGGAGCCTTCTCAGAACCTTTAGCCACATTGTCTGAATCTGGGTCACTGCTGGACTTTGGAATCATGGCATATTGACACTTGTGGTTTACCTTGAAGAAGATATATCTGTTAAAATGTGTTGAGCTCTTTTGCTCAGTTGAATGCATTGTCCCTCCAACATCTGGTTGGTCACCTATTTGCTTACTCAGTCACAACCTAAGGCACTTCTTATAAATAGACTGAAAGAATTAGATTATACTGACCTAAGTAAAGCCCATCTTGCTACTTTAATTCTTTTCAGAGAAAAACAAAATCATCCCACTTCTTCACTCCCAAATATTGGTTCTTAGTCAATCATATTTAGAGAATAATTCAATATCTGTATTTGAGGAGGAGACAAAATGAAAATAGAAAGGCAAAAGATTCTATGGGAATGATTCATGAAGTCATAGTGACTACCTCAAAATTCTGTATTTTTTCTGGACAGTGCCCACTTGTATGTAAGAAATGTTTAGTCACTTATATTTAATGTTTGTTTTTTATCCTAAAGGTTTGTTACCAACACCATACATATATTAAGAAGTCATTTAGAAGCGAAGAAGAATATGTTTACTTAATAAGCCACAACATATGTCATGTTCCTGTTGTAACCAAACAGAATCTCTGAGATATAGTAAAAAGAGCTCAGTAGAGCACTTTTATTCAATTATATTTTCTTGCTGGGCTTTCTTTCCCCCCTTAGCTTGCCTTCTGGGACATAATAAGACCAGAAAAGTGAGAAAACAGATAAAGAATCTCTGTGTGTGCATGAATATGCATATCTGTACACACAAATGCCTATGCAGAAATAAATGGAAGTACATTATTGGGAATGCTGCCATGTTTATGAACTCTGAAATGGAACTTTAGGGTTTTAAGCCAGGAGGCTGGTGCAACAGGTAGTAGAGGAAAATACAACGCACATGCATGTGCGCGCACACACACACACACACACACACACATTTTAGTTGTGAAAAATTACCTGACATCACTACTGGAGTGGGTGAGGGCAAACAAATTTGAGCTCAATTTTGACAAAACAGAGGTTCTCCAACTATCATCAGGAAGTAAGGAATTTAATTTGTGTTGGATGCATTACACTCCCCAGAAGACCCAACTTTACAGTTTGAATATACTTCTGGATTCAGCCCTGAGACTTGACTTCCATGTTTCTACAATGGAGATGGGGAGTTGCACAGTTAAAGTTAGTGTATCAGCTGTGTTTATTCCTGGAAATGCCTAATCTGGTCACGGTAAAACATGCCTTTATTACATCCCATCTAATAATTACAGCAAACTTTTAATGGAGTGCCTTTGGAAACTTCAGCTGATCTAAAGGGCTGTGACCAGACTCTTTACTGGGGATGATTATAGAGAGTATGCAATGCTATCACTGCAGTAACTCCATTTGCTACAGGTCTGTTTCTGGACACAATTCAAAGTCATAGTTTTCATCTACCAAGCCTTGCACATCTTGGATCCTTTCTATTTGAAGATCTAGATTCTCCCATATAAACCAGACCAGACCCTCAGATGTTTGGGAGAGGACTTCTTCTCAGTTCTCAGGAGGTAGACACTGAAGACCACTCTGTGGAATCCACAGGAGGTGGGGGAAAGGAAGAGGCTTCCTAGAGAAGCAGCATACAAATGCCTTAATAAATAAACACATAAGACTTCTCTTTACAATGGGTCTATGACTGCAATTTACCATAAAATGTGCTAAATTTGCTGCCTATTCTTGCACAATCGCAAGCGATGCTCTTATTAACAATTAATGACAAACTTTTATCTCTCCCCTACTCTCCCTTTCTCTAATAGACTCTATTAAACCCTGGGCATGGAGTACATTGCTCTGAAATAATATGTGAAAACAACTTTCAGTAATGACTGAGTTAATCTACTCTGGACCAGGAAGGGGGAGGGGAGGGGATAAAACCAGCAACTGTTCCTCTTATTGTTTTCCAGGGAAGTCATTGGGGCTTATTGATTAGTGCCTGCCATAGGTACTCAAGGGCCCTCAGCAGTGTTTATGATATTTTACGCCACATTAACCACCGAGATGATATGCTATGACAGCTCTGGGAAAAAAATGTATCTCTGTGTTTTAAATTGCTCCAATTATCCCTTTAGCATAACAGTTGCTTTCCAAAGGCCAGAGCAGAACATTGAAGGAAGAAGGAGGGAGGGAGGGAGGGAGGGAGGGAAGGAGAGCGGCAAGTCTCACAACTGCTTATCAGTCCCCTCTCCTCCCTCCCGCCTGTCATTGCTTTTCTTCACTGTAGCTTTTTATAATTCTTAACATATGGTCTTTGTTTTGATAGGCGTAAAATTGCATCAAGGTCATTTTTAATAATTGTCAATAGTCCCAGAACAGCGGTCAGTTTTATTGACAGTTTTGATGAAGGGTTCAGGGAGTGGTAAGTAGCACATAGTCCCTTGCCTGGGAAAAGCTGATCCACTGAGAAACAGGTCATTATTGATATTAGTAAATTAGTATCGATAGAAATTTGATGAGTATTGTGCATCCGGATCACTCCACAATATGCTAATACTCACAGATGCCCTCAGCTCTGGTTGTTTCAGAAAGCCATCTTTTGACAGCTCTACCCCTCCTCCACATATACACACACACTTGTTCTCTTTGAAACAGAAAAGCTTGGGAGCTAAAGAAAGAGGGCGAGAGGTCTTTGATACTGTGCAAGTTCCCCTAAAAAGCCAAAGAGGGAGGCCAAGATGGTCACGTTGCAACTAGATCCTTTGGCAAAGATGCTGCCTTATTTATGGTAAATTTTATTTCCATTGCTAATAGAGATTTCCAATCTTTTCTTTTCTTTTTTAACTATTGCTCTGCATCTCAGGTTAGAATTATAAAGAACATTGCACATCAAAATCAGTGAATTATGAAAACTGGAAGAATGGTAGTAGTAGTAGCCCTTGAATTTTAATTACAGTACATTACCATGGTGCCTGATGCATTCTGGAAGCTCCTTCAACAATTCAGAAACAGATTCAGCTCAGATTGATTTGGACCTGATCCAGTCTGGACTCCAATCAAAGCATCAGAATCTGAAATGCCATTCCTCCTATCAACATACATTCAGCAACCAAATGGCCATAATTTATTTTATTTTCCCACAAATTGGTATGAAATTTGGATATTGATATGTTTCTAGAAAATGTAGACGATAGGATAGATAAAGATGAGGATATTAATCATGCCAAAATGTAGACTGGAAACTTCATGGGATTTCTTACTAGGTAACTTTAAATTTCTTTTTTTTTTCTAAATATTTTTTTTAAATAGAACATATATTGACTTGAGTGCTCAGTCTTGCCAATTCATGCTGTTTAGATGCTGCCACTCTCTGATAGTATTGGGAACCCCTTCCTTAAGCCCTTAGAACATTTCCAGGCTTTACAGTTGAAAAGACGCACCAAAAAAAAAAAAAAAAAAAGAGCCAGCAAGGGGAATTTATTTGTTTATATAGTACCATTATATATAGCATAGAACAAAAGTAAAACAAGAGTGGGTGGGCCAAAAGAGCACTGGGGAAAGAGCAGGCAATACTGAGCAGGCAGGAAACCATCCTGTTTTAAAGTGGGAAAGCACTCAAGTGTGTATACCCTCAGTCCACAGAGGCTGGAAAGCTAGACCAGTCCCAAGATGATGCCAGCATCCACAGGAGCAGAAGCATAATCCAAACAGTCCAAAACCAAACAAAGCAAACAATCATGAGCTGAGTCCGAAACCAAGAAGAGAGTTGCCAGAGAGATGAATCCAACTCCAAGACAGGCATCAAACATACAGGAAGGTGAGGAAATCACTCAAGCTCAGAAGTGTTGGATCTGTTGTTCACAATAGGCAAAATGGCCTTGGCTGAGTTAATTTATAGCCAGTAGTCACTTATCACAGCTGTCCTCATTAATTGGCACAGTTTACTTAAAGCTGAGGACAGGGTTTCTGACATTTCTGTTCTCAGTATGTGAGCTGTCTGTGTGTGGCAGGGTGCAGCAATTGTCTTCCTCCAAATCTGCAGGTGCTACCTGGGATGGATTGGTCTCTGCTTCTGTCACAACTGGGTTGCCAGCCTCCTCTGGCTCCAGCTGGGGCTCATCCTTCCGGCACTCCTCTGCTCTTTCTTCGTCAGAGGAGATAAGGTAAGGCATATAATCTTCTCCAGGTAAGGCACATAACACCAGCAGTGCTTGAGAGAGCCAAGCAGGAGGCTGAAAGGCAGAGCAGAGTAGAAGGCAGCAAAACAGAGGCCCTTTCTGCATTACACCATTAAGAGTGCTATTATTCCACTATCAACATCCTATGGAATCCTGGGCTTTCCAGTTTAGGGAGAGGCATTTTAAAGTTCTCAGCCAGGACTTTCAGCCAGGACTTCAGGTCTGGTTGAGAGCTGGAAGACACGATTTTCTGAGTTCTGTGAAGAAGATTGCTGCTGCTGCCAGTTTCTGGACGAGAATCATTCTACAATCTGGTTCATTCTGTCCCTCGCTAAGAAGAGGACAGCTTGAGATAGATGAGTGACTTGGAGCCAGGCTGATCCCACCATCCATGATTGGTCCAGACTGTAGAAGTAAGCCAGCCAGACTGTTGCCACCATTAGATCTTCACCAGCAGCAGTACAGAACAGAGGGGGAGAGTTTCCCCCTTGGAAGATTCCAGCCACCAGATTCCTCCGTATTGGATTCGTGGCAGATCGGACCTCCGATTTTGAAGGTTTGTACTGCAAATGCTTCGGAAGACCCTGAGTGAGAACAGGAATTTACCCTCTGAATAATTTCCAATTGTGTCACCTTCTTATAACTCCAATAACTGAGGTAATCCCCTCCCCCCCGGACATCTGTTTTAATATTCTGGGGAGTCTGTGATGAGGCATGTCCTCCTTCGAATATTTTTCTCCCCAGTTTTCTTTTTTTTAATTTGGCTCCTCACACTTTGTATTTTGGACTGAGGGTTTCATTTTTTGGGCTTTCGGACCTTTGTATTTTTGGACTTTCAGATTAGGACTTGCATTTCTGGGAGTGTTTTTTTTTCTCCTCTCCTTTGTAAAACATTTTTTATTATTTATACTTGATTTGTTTTTGGTTATCTGGACTTAGTATGAGATCTGGGGTCCCTCCAAATTTGAGGTTGTTTTGCATCGAATTTGTTCCTGGAGAAGGAGATGGGACTATGTGAATTGTTTGGTCTACCCCCAGATCAGAAGACTTGAGGAATCAGTGTTTTCAAGGTCTTAGAAGACTTTCTTATCTGACAGTTGTGAAGGACATATTTCATTCAACTCTGTATCCATTGGAAGAGGGGAAATGAAAAACAACAACAACAACAACAACAACAACAACAACAACATAATGGACTCCTTAGATAGGACGATGGGCGATAGGACTATTGATTGTTGGACTGGCCTTAATTTGATCTTTAATCTCTAACTCCTTCTTTATAAGTAACCAATTAAGTAATTAATGTTGAATATATTTAATTTAGGGATTATTATTCCTATTGATATTGCATCAAAATAATTCATAACTATAATTAATTACAACTTGATGGGTGGGGTGATTAAGATATTTTTTATACATGCAGAATTAATTTTATATAATCAATTTATTGTTCCTATAAGTATTTTTAAAATAATTAATTTGTCTACTTGATTAGACCTTAGCGGTTATTTAATTGAATTGTGATTGAATTATTTAACTAAGTAACAAAGTAGTTAATTAATAGTTAAGTAATTAAATAATTAAGGTAAGGAATTAAGTAAATAAATTTGTAATAACTGAAAATTTTATAATCAGCTGTTTAGAAAAATTTTTATTGTCAAGTTAAGGGTGTTGGTATTGCTGATTCATAATGCAAAAAACAAGATCAGGTAAAATTCATACAACTGCTTCTGCTTCTGATTCACAAGGAAGACCTGACTCTTTTGATGAACAAGCTGATTACCAGAAAAAATTTATGGAAGAAATGAGATCATACATGATGGGAATTGAACAAGATTTGACTGAATTGAAAAAATCAAGTTACAGAGATGCAGGATACCCTAGAACAAGTTAAAAGAAAAGTTAATACCAATCAGAAAGACATACAGGTGAATAAGAAGGAGATTTCCATCCTGAAACAGAAAATGTCTTCTTTCACAACAGAAATGAATAAGCAGTTAGATCGGTTGGCTTTAATTGAGCAAAAGCAGATGGACTCATGGATCTGAATTAGAGGTTTGGAGGAGAAGACGAATGAAGACATTAGAAGAAGAGTAACAATCCTTTTGGCTGAATTTCTTGATGTGGAAAAAGAAGGTATGGATACGGAGATATATGCTACTTACAGAGATAGTTCTGGATCCGAAAGGAAAAAAATATACCCAGAAATGTGGTTATACAGCTTACCAAAAAGTCAACAAGAGATAAAATTATTGAAGAACATAATAGATCCCCCTTGGTTGACCAGGATAAACAATTAATTGATTAATAATACCATGAGAAATTCCTGTAAGAATACTGAAAAAACAGAAAGATTATGATTTTTTAGTCTCTAAACTGAAGCAAAGTCAGATAAGGTTCAGCTAGGACCATCTCGAAAGGGTGATTTTTACTTTCAATGGGCAGTGGTACAGACTAAACTCAGTTGAAAAAGCACAAGATTTTCTTCATAGGCACAGAGTGGATCTGGACAGGTCGAATTCTCAGTTCCATCCACAGAATTCCAAAGAGATGGTATTTTCCAGTACTCTAAAAGATGAAGATGTAAGCATAGATAAACTGGTAAAAGTTAATCAAATGGGGAAGGCACAGACGCAGATGGAGGTTTCTGAACATGAGACAAAGAAAACCTCTGTGGACCAGAAGATACCAGAGACTAGTCTTATTGATCTTGATGTAGAAGAGATGAACTTGATTAAACCAGCTCAACAATGACTTGTTCTATTATATCTTGGAATATAAATGGTCTGAACTTACCCATTAAAAGGAAAAAGATCTTCCATTATCTTTGTAAATACAATCCAGAAGTTTGTTGCCTCCAAGAGACACATGTAAAAAAAAAAGAGATGTTAAAGTGTTGGAGACTCCAAAATTAGGAGAAGTATTTATATCAGCAGCAACGGTGAAGAGAAGAGGAGTGGCACTCTATGTTAAATCAGTACTGTGTCTTAAACTATGGTTTAATGATGAAAAAGGTAGATTTTTGGGTGATGAGTGTACCATAAGAGGGTAAAATCCTTTTGATAATTGGCATATATATTCCATGTAATGAAAATCACTACAATTTAAGAAGAGCAATAGAGAGTCAATCGTATGAAGAAGTGTGTATTAATGGTGTTGTGGACCCAAAGCTCAATAGAAGTTCCTTGCCATATTTGAAAAGATCAAAAGAGAATTTGATAGAGGACTTTTTTTCAATTGGTAAAAGAGTATCAACTTTTAGATGTGTGGAGGTCCAAACACCTTAATGTTAAAGATTTTATGTTTTTTTTCAAATCAACATCAGTCATGGTCAAGAATTGATCTTATATGGTTGTCTGGAAATCTACGGTGTAACATCCAAAAAACAGAGATTTTAAGTAAGACCTTCGGTGATCATAACCCAGTAAATCTACTTCTCAAAGGCCAAAGTAAAAGAAGGAATTGGAAATTGAATGACACTCTCCTGAAGCAGGATGAGATTGTAGCATCATGTAAAGTAGAACTACAAGAATTTTTCAAAACCAATTTGAATATGAAGTAAAAACTAGAGTAGTTTGGGATGCACTCAAAGCTGTGTTTCGAGGGTTTTTCATTCAGAAAAATATTGAGTATAAAAGGAGACAGAAGAAGAATATTGATGACATAATGGAGAAGATTAAAGACTTAGAAGCAAAATTAAAAAGTAACCCTCAAGACAAAGAGTTGTAACTAAACATAAAATTGTTACAGAAACAGCTGTCGATGCTCACATGGAAGAAATTGGAAAAAAAATTGCTGTTTGAAGCAAAAACAATTTGAGCATGCAAATAAACCTGGATGCTGGTTGATGACAAGATTCAGAAGGAAAACAAAGGTTAATTTCTGAGATTAAAGAAGGAGATCGCATAATCACAGAAACTAGAGAAATACAGAAAGTGCTTCATAATTACTTTCAGAATCTGTACGAGGCCAGCGTCTCTAAAAACTTAATTGATATGGAAAAGTATCTCTGTTCTCAAAATCTTCCAAAAATATCTCAGGATTTTTGTGAGATGCTGAACAAACCTTTTTCTATTAATGAGATCAACAAGGAGATAGACAGAGTGAAATCCAACAAAGCTCCAGGCCTGGATGGTTTAATTCTTAGTTACTACAAACAATTTAAAGAACAACTTTTGAAGCCCATGCAAATTATGATGAATTCTGTAATGGGTGCAGGATCACTCCCAAGAAGTTGGATAGAAGCAAATATAACATTGATTCCAAAGAGTGATCTTTTTGCCCTAACATGTAAAGATTTTCAACCCATCTCACTCCTAAATGTGGATTCACTTCTATCTTAAAATTTTCACTTCTATCTTAACAAATAGTTTGAAGAAGATCTTGCCAGATTTTGTACATGAAGATCAGAGTGGTTTCATTCTGGGTAGACAGATAAGATCTAATATTCAAACTATGCTTGATATAATAGAATTTTAAGAGTCTTATAATGAAAAAAAAGGTGCTCTTATTTTACTTGACGCAGAGAAAGCCTTTGATAACATAAATTGGTCTTTTCTTATAAAGGTTATTGAAGATATGGAATTTGATGAGACCTTTACAAATTGGATAAAGGCAATTTATAACAAACAAAAGGCCTGTATAATTATCAATGGTGATTCTTCAGAAAGCATTTCGATCTTGAAAGGAACTCGACAAGGCTGTCCATTGTCTCCTTTGTTGGAGGATTGGTGTTGGAGGTTCTGTTAAGGCAATTAAAGAGAGAAGACTCTATCCAAGGAATCAAGATTGGGATCAATTTAAATATAAGGCCTTTGCAGATGATGTGGTACTTTTTTTTAAGAAGATCCTTTATTGCAAATTGCTAAAGTTAATGAACTTTTAAATAAATTTGGTCAGCTGGTGGGTTTCAAAATTAACAAAGCTAAAACTAAGATCCTTTTGAAAAACGTAAAACCCTGTGAGAAAGAATTGTTTGAAAGGAAAGCAGGTAGTTAATGTGTCCAGAAAGTGAAATATCTAGGGATAGAACTGATCAATAATAATAATAATTTGTTTAAGAATAATTACCAAAGGAATTCAGCTCAGATTAAAAAAAATTGGAAATGTGGAAAAAGTTGGATCTTTCCTTAATGGGTAGAATTTCAGTGATGAAAATGAGTGTACTCCCCAAAATACTCTTTTTGTTTTTGATGATCCCTGTCACAGTTCCCAGGAAGTGGCTTCAATGGTGTAAAAAAGATCTTTCTAATTTCATATGGAATGGGAAGAAACTGAGAATGAAATATAAATGGATGACACATACAAGAAGTCAAGGAGGCTTTGCAGTACCGGATTTAGGTCTATACTAGGAGGCCACATGCCTAGCCTGGATGAAACCTTGGATCCTTTTGGATGATATGAAATTATTGGATTAGAGGGACATGACCTCTATTTTGGCTGGCATGCATACCTGTGGTATGATAAAGCAAAAGTCCAAAAGACCTTTGAAAGTCATGTAATATGCAAGGCACTCCTCACTGTTTGGGAAAAGTACAAGTTTTTTTTCTGTCCCGAAAAGCCATCGTGGATTTCACCGCTGGAGGTACTCACTATTAAGAGATTGAGAAGACATGGCAGTTGGCTGACTGACAAGGATCTGTTAAAACGAAGTGGGGATGTTGTTTTATTGAAAGATCAACAACAGTTAAAAGAGGAAGGATTTGATATACAGTGGTTTCCCTATATGCAAATAGGAGAAAGAATTAAGAAAGATTTACAAACTGAAGGGGTGGAATTAAGACAAACTGAATTGGATGACCTTATGCTAAAAGGTGAAAAACATTTACTTTTGAGGTTGTATAAGAGGTTGTTAACCTATAACTTAGAGGGAGAGGCAGTCAAAGATTGCATGACAACTTGGGCAAGAGATTTAAGCCACAATATCCCTTTGGAAGAATGGGAAACAATTTGGAAAAATAACGTGGTATACTCCAGATCTTATGCCCTCCAAGAAAATGTGCTAAAGATGGTGTGTCAGTGGCATTTGACACCCAACAGATTAGCAAAAATGAATAAGGATATAAACCATCACTGTTGGAAATGTGGAGATCAGGTGGGTTCTTTTTGTCATATGCGGTGAGGATGTGATAGAGCAAAGAGATTCTGGTATGCCATACGAGCTAATATGCAAACAATTTTGAAACTAAAAATCGAATTAGTTCCAGAATTCTTTTTATTGGGAATTTTTGGTGCAGATAACAGTATGGATTTCTGTACCAAAAGATTAGCTCTGCATTTGATTGTGGCAGCCAGACTTGTCTATGCCAGATACTGGAAATCAACTTACATTCCCACGGTTGATGAATGGTTAGAGAAAGTTATCAAAATTGCACAGAAGGATAAAACGACTTATAGATTGGTGAATAAGATGGATAGTAAGTTCTATAAGGCCTGGGAGTTGTTTACGGCATTTCCTCAAAACAAGGAAATTCCAACCAATGGTTTTCAGCTTTGAGCATTTAGGAGTGATTATGGGATCCTTTCTTGGATTTAGTCTGTTTTAATTTTTATCTTTAGTTCTATGGGGGAATATGCTACATTTCAGAAATATGGTATGTCTTTAAAGTTTAAGTAGGAATGATACAAATTATTGTTAATATTTGTAAACAATAAATTATCAGTGGTACTCCTCAGGTAACGTTGTGGTGGGAAGTGGAAGAAGGAGAAGAAGTTCTTGATGTGATTGGGGAGTTTTTTTTGGTTTTTTTTTTGACAGAATAGCGATGTGAAGGAATGCCATTAATATTATATTTGAAGACAACAAGGATTTACTGTTAATAATGGTATTGTTATTATGTAATTAGATGTTGATGGAGATATGCGACAATCTGAACACCACTCGCTCCCTTTCTTGAATGGGGAGATTTATTTTACGATATCTTTGAGAATATGATAAGGCTGTATCTCACCCAAGGGGGAAGTTCTTTATGTTTTGGTCATCAAATATGTAATTAGTATGTAGTATTTGTATTATTTGTATATATGTGAATTAGTATGTTTGTAGGTGGTTTATGTATAGATTGTATTCTGTCATGTAGGGTTTTTTTTGTTTGTTTAGTTTTTCAATAAAAATATTTATTAAAAAAAAATTCTCAGCCAGAGAGCTCTTTGGCCTCAGTAAACGACAAACCCCAGAATTCTACAGGATGCTGAAAGTGGAATAATAGCACTATAACAGTGTAGTGTGGAAAGGCCCAGAGCTTCAAACAAGCAAAGCACTGTTCTCCTCCTTCCCCTCCACATCACACTACCCTGCCATTTTGCTTCTGTATTCATGTGGAAGAAGTACTAGCCCTCTTCAGACATTCATTTGAACAAACATAGGGCTGAAATTGGGCTTAGGGATATGACTTTGCACAGAAGCCCTGCTCACAGCATTTAACGTGGTCTGAAGAGCGCTTTGTAACTTCTTTCGGCTGAATGCAGTTACAAACCAATCCTGAGTGGGAACCCAACTTTATCAAGGTCCCCAATCCCAAGCAATGTATAAAGGTCCATCTTTCTTCTGGGTGCTTTGGAACACTTTGGGGACAGAGCTTACATATCAGCCAAGTCTTAGCCTTATATATCTTCAGGGAAAGACCTGACTTGAGGTACTGTGTGGCTTTTCTTTGATTCTTTGAATATTGGAATTGGCCCTAAATACTTCAGGCTATGCCATGCCACTCTGAAACTAAATGGAACTAATGTAATCTGCTATGGATCTGATCCAAATTAGCCCAGTTCTATTAGGAATTTGACTAAATTGGTTACGCAGCCCTAATTCCTACAGATGTCTACCCAGAATTCCACAAGGTTTTCACTCAGATAAGTGTGCACAGGATAGCTATATGATTTTTTTTTCAATACTTGGAAGAATGTTCTACATCCTGATATTGCCTAACTGAATTTAACGGATTGTATAAAACTCATACTGTTACAAATTCATTGCAACCACAAAATCTCAAGCCACTTAATTTACTTACCAGAAGTAATCAGAGAAATTCTATCATTTTCCAAAAGTCAGAGACCTGTCAAGGAATGTCACCTAAATTTGTTTATCAGCATTCACTCATGCATACCTTGAACTCGGCAAAAGGTATGGATCTGTTTTGGACATTCATAAGATTGATCCCACACTCGATATTCACATATGAGTTCTAATGTTCCCCCAAGCTTTGAACATTCACTATAAAACAGAAACATATCCAAGCTACAATTTGACAAGAAAGATTTTTTAAATAAATTTTATTTCCTTATATTTTATCCTGTTTTATTCTTCCTTTTGACTTCTTGTATTTCTCTCTTTTTCTGGTTCAGCTTTAACAGCACCACCACCTACCCATTTCCCAAAACTTGGTCTGGAAATTTATATGCTGTTTAGGTACTAAAGAAAGAGGGACATCCCCTCCAGATGGCTACACATTAGCTAAGCTGAATGGTCAAATATAATTCTTATTCAGCTGATGATCAGCAGGCACACAACTAGTTAAAATCTCTCGCTGAGCACTCTTGTTCAGTCTTTCCCATATGGACTGAGAACTTTATTAGGTAACAAGAACAAGTTGATGCAACACAGCAGCTTTCTCTTTTCAAATGTTAATGCATTAAAGCTCTCAACTGTCAGCAATACAGTAAAACAGTTTAATAGCAAAATAGGTCATTTTTCAACAAATGGGTAAATTCATTTCCATCAGTGATCATAAAGACCGGAATGAGTACTACCTCTCACACAAGATGTAGTGTATATCCTTACAAACTATATTTCCGTAGATCCATATAGGAGAATACTCATTATGGATTAACCTTTGCAGAAAGCTTTCCTAGATTTCAGCCACACTGTGCTGCTTAAAAAGTAGTAAAAGTATAGTCCTACTCTTTAATGCATCTTTATTTGTGGAATAGCTACTCTGAGCAAGGGGCAGGTGTGAATTAGCGTTGTTATTTCTTAATCACAGAAGTTTTCCAAGTTTCTTAAATTTCTTCATGAAGTCAGTGGAAAGATTTTTTTAAAAAATATATGAATGTGTCTGAAAGCAAAACTGATAGATTTACTTATCTAGCTCAAGTGGTCTGAATTGTTAAGTCTGAAGAGCTTTGGACTCTCATGTATTCAACCATGTTTGTGGTGCTGAGTTAGGGTGGCCACTTCTTTTCCTGATAGATTCTTCATCTTTAACAGCTTTATGGCAGTGACAATATGGTCCTCCCAATACCATGCTTACTGAATGTGCCCCATGAAGAGAATTAAGAATTTACTTCCTTTCATTTTTAGTAAGTTTACAGAATTCTTCATAAATGTGACAGAAATAATTTGAGATTTATTTTTTTAAAAAACCCCTAAATGTGGGAGAAAGTGAAACTGGCAGATTCATCTGTCTTGATTTTAAAGGGGGGGGGGTGCAACTGTAGAAAGCCAAGGGGATATATTAGTTTCCCCCCAGGAGACCTTGGAGGGCCACATCTCCCATTGCATCCAGACTTGCAAAAAAAAAAAAAAAGGATGCTACAAAATGCCTTCTGGGGCCTGTGGGGGTATTTTCACCAGGTTTTGTGCCCATTCCTGAGCCATTTTACATCCAAGAGAGGCCATTTTTAACAATAGGAAATGGACATAATATGATGGAAACAATTCATGGAAGAACTATATAAAAGAGATGAAAGATTGACAGATTTGTTCAAGGAAGAATCATATGAAGACGAATTGCCATTTTTAGAAAGTGAACTGAAAGCTGCACTCAAAGCACTTGGGGGAAATAAATCCCCAAGAACAGATGTTCTGCCAATAGAGCTGCTTCAAACTACAGAGATAGAGTCTACTCTGGTTCTGACTAAAACCTGTCAACAAAAATGGAAAACAAATGAATGGTCTACAGATTGAATAAACATTCCAGTCCTCAATAACTGTGGATCATTCTTAAAGAAATGGGTGTGCTACAATATTTGATTGTCCTGATGCATAACCTGTACGCAGGACAAGAGGCTACTGTTAGGACAGAATATGGAGAAACTGATTGTTTTCCAGTTGGCAAAGGGGTCAGGCTAAGCTGCATTTTATCACTCTATCTGTTTAACTTGTACATTAAATATATCATACATGAAGCAGGCTTAGACTCAGAGGAAGGAAATGTGAACACTGAAGGAAGGAACATCAACAGTTTAAGATATGCAGACAACACCATACTACTAGTAGAAAACAGCAAAGACTTAGGAAATGATTTATTGTCTTCAGGAGTCATTCTATTTCAAAACTTATGCCTATTTCTGGGCATAAGTTGACCTGGGGGACAAACATGGCAAAATTTCCCCTATATCCCCAAAGGGCATTTTGGAGGAAAAAATTTTTTTGGAAAAGAATGTTTTTAAAAAAATCTCTGAGGGCCCTAAGGAGTGTGCAAACTTGGTGGAAATGCCTACCAAAGAGATCATTTTTGAGATCACCCCCCCGTGTGTGTGTGTGTGTGTGTGTGTGTGTGTGTGTGATGCCTTGGGGGGCATAAAATGGCCCAGGGGCCACATGTGACCTGTGGGCTGCACTTTATTCTCCTTATTCTAATGCATGATAGTGACATTGACATCAAAAAAGGAAAACAAATTCTCATATTTCTTTTTAAAGAAGATTATTCAATAATTCTGCATATATTCTGGCTCTGTAAACTGCACTGTACCACACATCCAGTTTCAAAGAATTTGCTTTCTAGTACTCCTTCCCTTCCCTTCCCTTCCCTTCCCTTCCTTCCCTTCCTGTGTAATGCTATTTCTCACTTCCTTGTGGAGATTTGATTGACTAAATCCTGCAGTTTAGCATCAGCAAGGAACTTTTGTTTTCAATTGTCTCCTCCAAAGACTGAAGACTCTTCACAAAGTTTCAGTTCCCTTGTCACCAGACAAAGTTAATAGATATTGTACTGGAAGTGGATAGAAAGAAATCCTGCAACTGATTGGCTGCTAAAATGTTCCCAGTGGAGGCGATATATTTAGAAACAGGCTCTACTCAAAACTTGTTAACCTCCTCCTGACTTTAAAACATACTGCTGAATCTTGAGAGTCTGAAGGTTTAGAAGAAAAGAAGAGAACATTGGAAGCTTGGACACATTGTAAGGAGTTCAGTTGCAAGACGGTCTATTTTTTCTTGTCAAATGAATGAATCCTTGTTCAATGAATACTTGTGTAACTCTTAACAATGCCCTGGATATTTATGGTGCTCACCTTTGGTATGCAATAATTGTCTTTAGAGGGGGCAAAATAGTCTCTAAAATCTATATCTTCCAATGAGCAGGAGCAGGAGCAGCAGCAGCAGCAGCAGCAATTTTATCTACTTTCGATTCCAGTAATTATTTCTTGTCATTTTTGTTTATTTGGGAGGGAATTTCTTCCACTTTTCTCAGTCTTAGTGAATTGATGCACATGCTATTGCTACTTAAAAGACACTTTAAAAACTTGTTTTACAGTGATGTTAACAAAGTTTTGGCTTTTTAACAACTGTGGTTGTTAAAACTGTTGAAAGAGCTATGTTCCTATGTGCTAAGACTGGAACGTTTGAAAGTCATTAAGGCAATTGGGTAAAATGACACTGTCAATGGAAAAAAGGTGAGAATTTTAAGATGGCATACCCAAAGACTTGGAAGAACCATTTACCAGCTGTATACACACTGATGGGATACTGAAATAATAAATAAATGGAACTATAAGAAGCCCTACCTTTTGATACCCTGTTTTCTGACAACTCACTCTTTTCATGCTTCCAAATTACAGTGTCCACATTAAGGGCAAGTTCCATTAATTTAAAGGAGGTTCTGCTCTTTCATCACTGAAAGAGGTATCATCAGTGCCTATGGAGGCTTGCTTTGGACTGCTCACATAGGTGCACTGCTTGCAAAGCAAGCTGAGAAAGCAAGAAAAAAGGTCGCAAGCTGGCTAAGAGACTTTGCAAGACTTTGCCTCCAGTGGTACTAATACTCCCAAGCTATGCACTTATTCCTTCAGGAGAGTGCAACCCCACCCAGGGCATGCTGTTTATCCATTTCCAAGACCTGAGGACCACCAGTCAACAGAACCTCCATCTTATCAGGATTTAGTTTTAGTTTACTGACCCTCATCCAGCCATTGCAGCATTTAGGAATTGGTCCAGCACCTGCAGAAACCCAGCTGACTCTAATGACTGCAATGACAAAGAGAAATAAAGCTGAGTGTCATTTGCATACTGATAGCACCCCACTCCAAAGCCCCAATGACCTCCTCTAGTGTCTTCATGTAGATATTGAACAACATGGGGGATGGAACCCTATGGCACTCCAGAGCTCAATAGGCGTGTGGCTGAACAGGAATCCCTTAATCCCTTAATTCTACTTTCTGGAACTGGTCCTCTAGATAGGAGCAGAAGCACTGTAGAACAGTGTCTCCTACTCCCATCCCAGAGAGTTGATTCAGTTAGATACCATGATAAATGGTATAAAAAGCCTCTGAGAGATCCAGAAAGATCAACAAGGTAGCACTCCCCTCTTTTTTCTGTCTCCCAGAGTAGCTCATCAAGCAAAGCAATTAGGTCATTTCAGTGTCATACTCCAGCCTGAAACCATAACCTGTTTCCTCCAAGAATTCCTGAAATTGCCCAGCCATCACAGTAGAGTGGTAGTTTTCATGCATCTCTGAGTCCAGAGAGGTCATCTTCAGGAAATGGCACACCACTGCCTCCTTCAAGGTCACAGGCACCTCCCCTGATATGGTGCAATATTGACACCCCCTGGACCCACCCTGCTAGATTTTATCAGTCAATATGAGCAAGGGCTGAGTTTACATGTAATGGGCTGAACTGCCTCAAGCATCTTGTTTTGTCAACTATCTTGAATACGTTGAATTCATGAATATACAACTCCTCTTCCCTGCCCATCCATATGAACTCTGGAAGCAGGTAGAGTGTCCATAATTCCAAGAAATATGGGAGGTCTTCCTGATTATAGAATGATGTTTATGGAATGATATTTACAAACAGTTTTGAGCCCTAGTATCTTAAAGAAAAACTTTCTCAAATTAAGCAGTGCCTACATCCCAGCATTTGCTCAAGTCGGTTATGTTGCTTTAAGCTGATCCATAGGCTAACAGGTTTTGACTTCTAAACATATACAGCTAAATAGATCCTACATCAGTGTATAGGGATACAGATGCAAGTTAAGTTTGCCTATGGAGATTTAATTAAGAGAAGAGGTATGGAAAGGCCACCAGCTGTGCCAGTCCTGAAATTGCTGGTGAGCTGTAGTGTCACAAGAGAAAGGCATACACGCTACTTCCCTTTAATGTTCTGCACTAGGAAGCAGAGGAAGATGAAGGCTGAATCTTCACATGTAGAATAATTTCATTATTTATTTATTTGTTATATTTATAGGCCACCTTTCTCCCAAGATTGGAACCCAAGGCAGCTTCCATCAATAAATATCCGTTAAAAACACAATTAATAAAATCAGACAGACTAAAAACACTTATAACCATTAAAAACATTTAAAACAGCTAAAAAACATTACAATGATATAAAACTTGAAAACAATGCAAATCAATAAGCTACCCAGCCAAAGGAAAAGCTTGTTTGAAGAGAAAGGTTTTTGCCTGTCAGCAAAAGGGAGAGCAGGGAAGGAGCATGCCTAGCCTCCTGTGGAAGAGAGTTCCACAGGGTGGGAGCAGCCACTGAAAAGGCTTTCTTCCCTGTTTCACCAGGCAAGCCTGGGATGGTGGTGGGATAGAGAGAAAGCCTTCGCCAGCAGATCTTAAAGTTCTAGCTGGCTTGTACAAGGAGATACAGTCTTTCAAATAGTCTGGACCTAAGCCATTTAGGGCTTTATGGGTCATAACCAGCACCTTGAATTGTGCCCGGAAACTAACAGGTAGCCAGTGGAGCTGTTTTAACAAGGGAGTTATGTGCTCCCTGTAATTGGCCTTGCTCAGCATTCTCGCTGCCACATTTTGAACCTGCTGAATTTTCCAAACAGTTTTCAACAGCAGCCCCACATACAGTGCATTACAATAGTCCAACCGAGATGTAATCAAGGTGTGTGTCACTGAAGCCAGATCTGACATCTCAAGGAATGGGCACAGCTGGTGCACAAGTTTTAACTGTGCAAATGCACTCCTGGCCACTGATGAAACCTGGGCATCCAGGCTCAGAGTTGAATCCAGGAGAACACCCAAGCTGCGAGCCTGAGATTTCAGGGGGATCGTAATCCCATCCAGCACAGGTAAAATCCCTATTCCCTGATCTGCCTTTCAACTGACCAGCAGCACTTCTGTCTTGTCTGGATTAAGCTTCAATTTGTTTGCCCTCATCCAGTCCATTACTGACAGCAGACATTGGTTCAGAACCGAAACAGCTTCCTTGGAATCAGATGAAAAGGAGAGATAAAGTTGGGTGTCATCAGCATATTGATAACACCGAACCCCAAAACTCCAGATGACCTCTCCCAGCAGTTTCATGTAGATGTTAAACAGCATGGGGGACAAGACAGAGCCCTGAGGGACTCCACAGGCCAATGGCCAGGGAGTCGAACAGGAGTTCTCCAGCACCACCTTCTAAGTTTTCCCCTCCAGGAATGACTGGAACCACTGTATAACAGTGCCCCCAAGTCCCATCCCAGAGAATCGGCCCAGAAGGATACCATGGTTGATGGTATCGCAAGTCGTTGAGAGGTCCAGCAGAACCTACAGAGACACACTCACCCTGTTTAGTTCCCGGCATAGGTCATTCGCCAAGGTGACCTAAGCTGTTTCCTGCCCATAACCAGGCCTGAAGCCAGATTGAAATGTGTCTAGATAATCCATTTCATCCAGAAACCTTTGAAGCTGGGAGGTCACCATGCACTCCAGAATCTTGCCTAAGAAAGGGATACTCATCCTTACCTCAGTCTCACTCCTGTTGGCACACACAATGTTCCTCTGGTTACAAAGTGAAATCATGTCTTTTAGACACCGTGGAGCTTTGATGTGATTTAAAAAACAAAATCAAAAACTTTTTACTCTGCTGTTTTTGGGAAGGATTGGGTTTTGGAAACATGTGACTTGTGCCCCAAAGTGGCATAAGGGTGGAAGTGAGGGGTGGGGTAGTTGGAGAGTGGGGACAAGTTGGTGGGTGGTTACCTAGGCCAGGTGGTCACATGATTATGCCAACAGTAGAAAGTTACCTCCCTTGTTTGCATCAATGTCTGGCAAACACAGTGTCACAGTATTTTTTTTCTTCAGTATTTTTTTGCAGATATTCACATAGAAAGCTTAGCATACCTTCACAGGTCAACATTTAAGGTCATCCTATGCTTATGGCTTCACTGTACAGAAAGGCAGACACTCATGGAGTGTCAGTGGCACAGTCACCATGTTATTCTATGAGGGGTTGCACACACCTTTCTCACTGGAGATGCCATAATATACCCAAATAGCCAAATTCACTGTACAATGATTGCTGAGATTCTGATAGGGCAGACTACCAGTATGCAGCACATGCAACACACTGATCCTGGCAGATGTCTCCAAGGAACTTTCCTTTGGCATCTTTAGTACAGTGGATGAGCTGCTATTCAGTACTGTAGTGGAGGGGGAGCTTTGGGTAGGTGTCTCTGTCCCCACGTTCCATGAGCCCAAGCAAACTGACATGGCCATTGGATGGGGGCTTACTTTGCTCGTTTTCAGTCTATATGTGATGCTGAGCTATCTGACTCTTAGGACTTTGACACTGCTTTCATCACCAGGAATTCTGTGGGCCAATATCCAAATATAATATTAGGTGATGAGGTGGACATTTCCTCATCTTCTTCTTGAAGAAGCTGCTACCCATCATGTACCCTTCCATTAGGGATCACTACTCCAGGTGGACCAACTGATGGAGAGGCTCCAGGCTCTGACGCCGGGAATATATGTGAGGAAGCATCTGCAACAAACAAGCCAGGACCACCGCCCCCCACTTTTAAATGACAGAATATGTGGATCTATGCATATTTGCATAATATTAGAAAAAAAATTATTGTGCATGCTAAAGATTTTGCTCTTCTGTTTACATATTTGCTTTGATTTGTTAATCTTCCTCATATCCACTTAACTTTGTGGGGAATGACCCAGTCCCTTGGCCCTTTCATCAGCAGGCCTGCAACTTTGGAGGGATGTTGGGGTTGAAAAACGTTTGTGTGTGTGCATGTATTGTGTCTTGATTCCTCAGTGCACCCCAGCGGCCTCAGGGAATTTACCCTCTCCAATGTTACACTATACTTCTGAAACTGGCATTGCATGAGAAGTGCATGGGTATGTGGGGGATCCCCTATGCATAATCCCCACCTTGAAATCCCCATCTTCCCCTTCTCAAGAGCCTCCCACATTGCCCGGCACAACACCAGCAATTCACTTCCTTGCTTTTGGTTCATTGATATGTCCGGCCCTGCATCTCACATTACTTTTTCTGGGAGATAATGGAATCCTTGACCATGCAGCCACACTTCTGCTGGCAGTCTGCTTGGCCAAACACAGGAAAAAGAAAGCATGAAAGAATACGAGGGTGAAAATGTTGACCATTTGCACATTCTGCTGCTCAGACGAAGGAGCTGATTAGGGATTGTTTTGAGAAGGAAGGAGAAAAGGATCTTAACCATGTGAGGATTGAGCATGAGTGTGCCAACAGAAATCAAGACATCACATGCATTGAGAAGGCTTACCACGTGCATTGAGAAGCAGACTGCAATGTTGGCTAATCTTTTCAAACACATAGAGAAATCACAGGACAGGAGCAAGGTAAAGCATGGTTGTGACCAACTGCCTAAGCACAGGGCCTAGCCACAGGGAGATGTTTGAGAATTGCCAGCAAACAGCGAGAACTTGGAAAATGATCTACTGATCCCCATTTACAGCAGTATGAATAAATGAGCTCCAGAGTCTTTTGCTCTGCCTAGGCAAACCTCTACATTTATAGCTCTCACTGGCACGCAGAAGAGTAAAGCTGTAAGAGCAATCAGGTGACCAACCTCAGCTCCCTTCTGCCCTCTTGGGCCTTCTCCTTCCTGAGTCTTTCTCCACATTGTCATCTGCAGGCCACAGATGCAAAATGAGCACTAAAGCCATGCCAACAGGTGTACCCCAAATGAGCAATGCGAAATCTCACTTAGGCTGTGGATTATGGGAGCTGCAGTACAGGTAACATGCCAATTCATGCCATTTTGTCTTACTGTAGCTCCCATTCATGGCTGTGTGGAGCTGAAGGGAAGGGGAAATGTATCACTATTAGATGTCTGTCTCACCTGCTGCAGGACCAGCCACCACCTCCTCCACCACTACAGCATCCACCTTCTTCTCTAACCTGGAGCTGGACAGGTGAGTCCTTCCATGCTTGCCTGGCCTCCAACCCCTGTGAAGACAGAAGATAAGACACCCTTCTCTTGCAGGGGAGTGGTAACACTCTACAGGATCTGTGTACTCCTGAACAAAAGAAGAGCAAAAGGACAGCAAGAGAAGACTTAACTTTAGATGCCACATTATAGCATTCAAAGGAAAGAAGTGGGCCAGGAGGTGTGGTTGGTCTTGTTGCTGATTATGAGAGATGTGTTGTGGCAATTGTACACAGGCTGTCACCTTGAATTGGACAGTCTGTTACTTTGGCCATTTCCGCACTAGCCTACTATAGTGCTATTATTTCACTTTCAACATCCTATGGAATCCTGGGGTTTGCAGTTCAGGGAGGCACTGAAGCAAGGTGGTTGCCTCCTCAGCTTCCTAGTAGGTAATCTGCCAGGCTTGGCAAAGAACAGCCATTTCCAGCTCCTCTGCAGAGAAATGGCTACTAGTGTTCCTGCCAGAACAAATTATTATGGATATATTTGAATGAGTAGAAATGGGTCAGGGCTAACCAACATCCAATCGCCTCTACCCCTAGAGTTGGGACTAGTTGTGCTGATCAAGAACACACATGAACAGCAGGTTGTTGCTGTTGCTGTGTGCTTTCAAATCATTCTGACATATGGTGTCCCTAAGGCAAACCTATCCTGGGATTTTCTGGGGGCTGGAATGTGTCATATACCCAAGGTTACCCAACAGGTTTCCATGGCCAGGCAGGGAATTGAACCCTGCTGTCCAGGGTCATAGTCCAGTGCCCAAACCACTACACCATGCTGGCTCCTCTCCATATGCCATCATATACAAGATACCAACTTGAAATGGAGTTGATATACCCAATAATGATAGCAAAGGTTTCCCACTAAACCTCTTCATTTATGCAGATGTTCAAAGACATGGAAAAGTGTGTTTTGATACCCCCTTCATGAAAAGAGGAAAATTGGAAGCACAGGCAATGAAGACTTCAGGTTAAAAATTCTATTTTGACACTTGTGGCAGAAAACAACAGTAATGAGGAACCAACTGTAATGCAACCCCCATCAGCAACAAATTAACAACACACTACAGGTGAAAAGAATAAACTTTCTACAACTGGTAGCTCTCTACAAATAAAAAGGAAAGCCACAAGGCAAGCCCACCCCCATATACCACACAACCAAGCAGCACAAGAAGCAACTCTATAAAAAGCACCCTCTTCAAATGCACAGCTAGGGGAGGAGAATCTCAGTCTACATCCTCTTACTCCAAAATAAATCTGCCAAAGCATCTCGAACCACCTCCCCTTCCTTTTTTTTTTCTTGTCTTCATCATTTTCCTTTCATGTTGCTAGAGTGTCCAGCACATACTAGCACAAATGCCCCAAAGTAGTGGCGAACACCTAGGCTTACCTTGCAACTACATTCCTCACAAGATTTGGGTATATATTGAATTTTGTCTTTTTTCTTTGTTAGTGTACCAGATTTGGCTTCATCAGTCACTTTCTAACAGACTATGCCTGATCCACAAGTACTAGCAGACCAGCCTGCTCCTCCTCCCCAGTTATTGTTGGATTGCTAGGAACAAAGACCCTCCTACCTGCATAGTCTCATATATAGCAGATGTACAAAAAAAATATGGGAATCATGATTTTCCCCACCCAATTTCTACATCAAAAAAGCACCCTGTGTGATCCCTGGTCCCTGGTAGAAGAATGGAGTCGGTGTATTTTCTGTTTATGAATTCCCTGCCTTGTTTAATTGGAGAAACAATCTTGCAATGGCACCTATCAACTGCCCCCACCACCTGTGGAAATCCCAAAAGGCAGAAGGCATGCATTATCTGCAAAAAGAAATGGAGGTGGGAATGCCAACTTTTAAAAAAAAATGACAATTAAACAAATCTGTAGAATTAGAATTGAAATACTGCCCTTACCACATACTAGTGTTTCCCAGGAAAATGGTGCAAAGCAGAAGCACCAGTTTCATTGCCAAGCATGCGTCTTACAGAAATTTCAGCAGCCATTGAGTGATTGAGCACAAACTGAGTGTCTACAAGCCAATAAACAAAACTATTTGCCAGCATCTAAACAGTGAATGTGCCCCTTTTTTCCAGGGGGATGGCCTGCCTCATATCCATGTCCTTCTTCTGGATGTTTGGAAGATGTGCATCCACAATAGTGAAGAAGGTGAATGGAAGCATCCAGAAATTGTTGAGCCATTTCTCATCTGAACAGATTGAAATGCTGAAAAAATCATGAGGAACGGCTCCACCTACCACTTCCAATACCAGTCCTGCCCCCCACAAAATGTAGACAACCACTAATACATGATGGTCTGGCACAGAGTTCCCAAAGATGTATCTCTTCGGCTTTTGCTCACCTACAAAGGGCAATGTCCAACCGTTCACATTTCATGACAGTTTTTTGTAGTAAGGCAAAACCCAGCACGAAAAACTCTAGTGTGATCTCCATTACCATTCTCAAAAAGAGACAATAATTGTGTCCAAAGATGATCAGGGCAATTATGTCTGTCATTATGTATGACGGCTAAGGTAGCCATCCAGGTATATATACTATCTGATGGGAGTGCAAGTGGGTGGTAATAATGGCAGGAAAAGTGGAAAGGCTGTTGGTGTATGTGAATATGCACATGCAGGGTGGGACCCCAAAAAATCCAATATGGTGAACATGTGCATATGGTAGAAACATCTTTTTGTACTGATGTGACTTCATGATGGGGGACCACATGGCTTCAAGACTGGTTTGAATTTGGATTCAAACCAGGGAGTGTTGCCCTAATCAGATCAAACTAGGGCAGGATACTACACTCTGGAGCTAGGACATAGCCCTTGTGAAGATAGAGCCACAGATGTAAGAGGCAACAACACCAATTTGTGTAAGTGCACAGTTCCTAGTTGGATGATCAGTCTGATTGTTGATGTTAGCAAGGGCAGGCACATAGTCACCAATCATGCAGTTGGTTCTGACTTTGTATCTTCTGCCACTATGATAGTGAACAATAACATTCTTCATGAGAAAATTAAAAATTACTGCCATGCACTCAGATTTTTTTCTGCATTGGTAAACTTAATCATATTGATTATTTTGAACAAAGTTGTCCCATCATACTTCATAGGCTTTGGAAAGCCCTATGACTCACATATTTTTGTACTGGTCATAGCTTGACAGGGTATAACTTCTGTGCCAAGCACTGGGTTTCAGATTATAAAATTTCATTTCAAAAAATATTTGATAATATTATAAATTATATAAAAACATACAATTTGATGTGCACAGCTACTCTACCAGAAAAAAAATCTGTTATGTTTTCCATTGATACCTACCACATACTATAATTCAGCAGGTACAGGAGCAAAGGGATGTCCTATTACATTACTTATGAAACTTCATATACAAAAACACATACCCATACATTATAGATGCACACTGTATAGTTTTAGTTAAAAAAAGAAAGAATGGTCATATGTTTTGAATCCCACAGATCATGATATGGGACTGCACTGAAGAACTGAGTCTTTTGGCCATAGCAAATTTAAAAATACAGTGGAAAAGTCAAATTTATTTATCTCCCTCTGGATAACATGATGAATCCTTTTTTTAAAAAAGTATGCTAAATTTGCTATGATCACAAGATCCAATACTCCCATGTTATAGCTCTGGGGAAATAGCTTTATCAGCTGAAATGTTCTCTATATCACTGCATGGAATACAAATGAAAAATGATTTTTTTTTATGAAAAAAAATGAAGTGTTGTCCATATTTGCAATAACTACATATTTATGATTTATAGATATGCACATATTTTTGGATGATACAGTATTTCCATATTCTGTTTTACCTGCATAAATAAATTCCAGCTTCCCTCATGAAATGGCTTGATGTCACCTATAGTATATTACAATCATTTTCCCCCCAAATGTAAGAAAGCATCTATGTAATAGTTAGGGTAGAAATACAGCATACTGTATGATTAGTATACATGCCTGAGTACTTTCCAGTAAAACACATTCATATTTTCAGTGTTCTATTTTCTACTTAAGTGTATTGTGGTCTCTCTTTTTTATGAATTAAAATGGTGTTGAACAATATGTACACAAACCATGTAGCATGAACACCAAAGAAGCTTTTCTTTCTTCCTCTTTTTTTAAAGCAACGGAAGCTGCATTTTCCAATGGGAAAAGAGTAATCAGGTAACTGCAAAGATGTAATGCAATTAAGATTTTAACTATGCCGTTATGGCATAGCACTGCCATAAACTGAGACTGAACAAAAACCTCCACTACTATTCATTAGACACTTGTCACTGTGGTATACACTGCTCTGCTTTTGTTTGAATAGAAAAGCAATTACGTTTTTAATACACTTATATTCCACTCATCTCTTCATCATCTCTCAGATAATGACTCATTAGAAGCAAGAATATTATATATAGTATTACAGCTTATATGTTCTGTGTAAATTATCATTGCATCAGCTGAGTGTAAATACCTGGCTGTTGGGAAGGCTTCTTGTCAGCACTGCCTGCTTCAACTGATTCTCTCTACGTTACCCAAAAGAAAGCAGGATTTCTCTTGCCCCCTTCTTTCCTACACCACTTCTATTTTCTGCTCTTACTGACCCTAAAGTTCATGACCTCTACACTGGCCATACAATGTAGAAAACACAATTGATGGCATAGAGATTTTCACTATGGCAGTTCATGTGACCAGAGTCCCATGATAATTGGTTGCCTCTGGTGCATGTATGGAACAGAGAGCTGTAGATGCACTAGATACACTTTGGAGTAAGGAACTGGAAGGCTTTTTGTACAAGTCACACTTTAATAGAACTTATCTAATTCACACTCCCAGAACTTACAAGCTGAAATATAGTTTTGATACAAAATCCACACTTTCTTGACATTGCAGTATGTTTGTTAAAAAAAAAAAAACTAAGGAAAGATCCAGACAAAACTACTATATGCCATGAGGAAATAAGGTGTACAAAAAGGATACATTAGGAAACATGCACAGAAAAAAAAGTCTGAATGTTCGTGTAGACTTTATGAAACAAAACCATACAGAAATAGTTTATTTAGCTGTTTTTCAACTGTATTTTCACTGTTATGTTTGCTTTTAGTTATATTTTGTTTTTAGTTTATCTTGTAAGCCATCTTACAGTGAAAAAGGTGGGACAGGAATAATACTTACATACATACTTAGTGCTGCAAATGTGGCAAACTGAACAAAAGTACATTGACGGATGTACCTATCCTTACTTGAGTGTAACAAACAAAGAACTGTACCCATGCATATGTGTTCATGCATACATGTGCATGTCTACTCATATGCATGTGCAAAAATATAACATAAGCACGAATATCAACCAACCAAGCAGGTAAAGTTAGTCTGGCTTTAGTTGTGCATTTTAGTAAATAGATATATGTCAGTTTTCATGTTGCTTTCTGCAGGTGACCTAATTACCCTTCAAAATTAGAGCCAAAAAATTGTGTTTTCATATCCATAAAGCCAATATAAAGGTGTGGGGAAAGGTTCAATCAATAATAATGGCCAAAATGAAATGTTAGATGAGGTCAAAGTAGCTGCAAAACGTCTGTGAAATACCCTTGTCCTTGTGTATTGCAAGATGTCACAGCAAAAACTCAGCCACAGACCTCACACAAGCTGGATAGCTAGAAAACTCTGAAGGAGGCTAATCTCAGACATATACAGAGATCCATTCACTCTGTTAAAGCTAGTGCCCCCACTTTGCTAGGTACATTGTAAATGGAGACTGTTAACTATATGATCAAGCATGCCAAGAGGTGTTTTTTTTTTTTTAACAGCTCCATACATTTTTTGGGAAACAAACGCTCTTTTTCCTTAAAAAGGAGGAAAGAAAAGGCAGAGAAATGTGGCTACACCTGATGCTGATGATGAGGAGGACGACGACAACGATGATTTTATGGGCTTTCATAGCTATAAACCCACTTCTTCAGATGTAAGATGTTCCTGTGTGCTCACTTCCCGTTCACAGAGAGATGTTTTAGAAGCAGCAAGGGTTCGGTCTTTTTCACACACAAATGACAAACAGAATTGTCTCACATCTGCGAACTAAAAATATGGACAATGGGAGAACGTAACCAATTCCCTCTCTTTGGGGAAAACCCAGGAGGAGGGAGAGAGAGTGTGTGTCATTTTGTCTAAATGTAAGGATGTTATAATTGCCTTGCAAACTTGTTTTGGAAGTAACGTTAAGTGCAAAAGACATAAGGGTGAAGAGGGGAAAGGAATGACTCCAGTGTGAGGGTTTCCTTTCATTTTGTTTTGATATTACAATAGCGACAACACAATACACTGAACCAGTGTAAAAAGAGAGACTGTGTTTGTGTGAGGGGAAATGGTTAATTGCTTGCTAGCTTCCAGTGGCAGAGAAATGCCCATTAATTTGCTAGCATATGGTACAGAATTAGTGTCTGTCACTATGTCAGTTATCATGGCTGCTGCTACTAATACTCACATTGTTATACTTGCTCTCCTCAAAGGAAAGAGTTAAACATTCATTCCACATCCCCATATTGCTGATCATAGAGCAACATTCCTATTTTCTTTTAGTGAATTTCCACACAAATTGAATTGACATGGATATCCCTTTCACTCAAAAAGCAAAAGGAAAAAAAAGAAGACCCTGTAATACGTAACTGTATCTGCGCTTCTCTCAAACTGCTCCCCAAACACAATTTTCTGTCTAGTTCATGTTGTTGTTTTCTCAAATCACAGTTAGACTTGCATTTTAATCCCCCTTTCTGGATATGGTTGAAGTTAGGTCCTGTTTCTTGTACCATCAGCCTTGTCCTCTCTCCCCACCCTTATACCAACAATCCAAAGGAATATGTTCATTCCGTTGCGATTGGATGAACAGAAGTGAATGGAATTCTTTTTGGATCATAATATGTACACTTGGCATACGTGTAAGCCTCAAGCCTTTTGGACCGTTGATTTTCTAATGACGATATTGACATGCTGTTAAGAGAAATATGCAGTTCGTGCTTAACTAATCATGATAAGAATACACAGAAAACCTATCTGTTTGATTGCTAAATTTCTAATGATGATATTGATGTGATATTGACGTGCTGCTAAGACAATCCAGCAGGGAGGAAGTAGGTAAACAATATGAGAAGCACTGAAATTGTCTCTGTTTGCTAGATTTCTAATAATGATGTTAATTTTTAGTCAAGTAAGCCCTGCATTGATAAATAGGACTACCACTCAAAATTGTTCAGCTTTAATACAGAATAAACACATTGACAAGGTACTGTGATTAGATACTAAAAAGATGTTCACAATTGCAATGGGAAAAAACAATGGAAGGCATGGATTATTCTGAAAAGCACATAATGCTGTAAAACAAAATTGAATGGATACAGCAGAACAGTGTCTGTTTGGGATTTTGTTTGGTGATTTTTGAACCTAATAATGTAACATGTTTCTTTTTCTGAAAGATGCAGTGTTGATCTATACTTTGTTTAAACACTTTTTAAATATAAAAGCAAACATTTTAAAAACAAACAGAGAATAATAATTAAAAACTTGAAGGAAGAATTGAATATGGTAATGACCTAGATACAGTTTTTAAAATACAGTAAAAGCTAGTTTTGCTTTAGAAATTCTGCTACAAGAATGCTATGCCAAGTCTATAAATTCTTCAGAAAACGGGAGAAATCAAACGATTAACAAATTGCTTTTATATATGTTCTATATGCAGATTGTTTATTCTTGCTCTTTTTTTTAATTGTTTTAAAAACAAAGCCAGTGGCAAATTAAGGAAGAGAACACATTTTAAGGTCTACTTGTCTCTCTCTCAGTGTATTTTAACTTTGTTTTATATACTTTGACTCTTGTAATAGTTTCTCCTTCCTTCATATTGAAGCTATTTAAAATATGATTCAAAATCATATTAATTCTCAATTCAAGTTCTGGTGACTGTTTGTATACTGGAGGAGACAGTGCCATCTAGTGACAAGGAAAATTTGCTTCAATGAAAGATACAGTAGGTTATGTTTTCCCTCTGAATGTCGTAATAGCGTGAGTGTGCTGGGGCTACAAATATACAAGGCCAAATAAAGTCCAGAGGAAATATCTATCTATTGAAGATATTAATGCATCACTCTGAATCAATACTTCATCTTAAAGGGTTATGAGGACATTACACTAGGACTCAATCTTAATGTTTGATACGTGAAGAAAAATAATATCCACAAATATCAAGATTATCTTCAAGATATTCCAGATCAAGATATTTAGTATCAGAGTTTACAGGGGGGAAAAAGGTCCATATAAGAACTAAAGGAATTAAAAAGACCTAAACAGAAGAAGGTTTGTCCAGACCTCAAAATTGGGCCTATCAGAACTATAACTCCCAGAAACTCTCAGCTGGCTCTGACAAGACTGGGTGTGGATTCTGGTAGTTGTCATGAAAACTTTTGCATGCTCAGGGTTTTCCCTCATCTTATCTTGTATTCACATACTGCTTTAAATGAAATGTGGAATTAGTAACAAAGTATTGATGAAAGTTCGTCGTTATTGTTTTAATAACCAGAGAAATCTTGTGTGTATTAACAATGCTAAAAGAACTGTACTTATCATTTGCATTTTTACTAACCATGGGCATTATAAAACAAGTGAGAATATTACTCCATATATATACCTTGTAAATATGTTCCTTTTAAGGATGTAATTCATCACTAATTTTCTTCTCAAAGGAAGCAACAAGTAATTTTAGCAATACTCTTCATCCTTTAAAAGAGACTTTGAAAACCACAGAGTTTTTAAAGTCTGTTAGCAATTTGGGACTTATTCTGTGCACATTTTGTATGTGGTTGTTTTGCATAGAAAACAATATTTTCTGCACAGAAAAGGTTGTTTACTACAGAGAAAATGCTGTTTCAGGTCAAAACAACCAAGTGTGGATTTTGTGCAGAATAAGTCCCAAACTGTGAAGATTCTCATCTGTCCAAGATTCTTCTTGTTAGGCTATTTCGCTACTCAAAAGATATGTTTTTCAACCATTTTTTGAATGTTTTTTCCATCCCCAGTATGTTTACCTTTGAACCTTACTGAGTGGTAAATAACTCATTTTTTTCTCTAAAATCCTGGGAATATAACTGCACAAATCATATCATCCTACAAGGTCATGTGAGCAGTTCTATGCTCATAGGTTCATCTGTTGTTGTTTGACAATAGCATGTAACAAATTCCATTGTCTTCTGTGGTCATCTCAGGGCATGCATTCCAGGGTTGTTCTCTGTATTTTAGGCTATGCACTTACTCTTTGCAACTCTTTCATATTTCTTTAGTGTCTTACAACATGTATTAAAGTAATGTAAAAAAAGTTTTAAAAAGATAAAAAAAAACAGGTTTTTTTTTAAAAAGGCCATTAAACTGTCGTGCTAAAAATGATGCTAATTTAAAACTGTTAAAACCATTTAAACCTTAAAAATGAGAATAAATTAAAGCAGCCTTCCCATTAAAAGACCTTTCTGTAACACCAATTGAACACCAACATCCTAAGTACAAGAAGACTTTGCCTGCGACTGGAAGGAGAACAGAGAGGGAGCCAGTCTAGTCTTCAGTAGGTGAGTTCCACAGCTTGGGAGAAGGCCCTTTTATGTGTCCTCACCAAATATGCCTATGACAGTAGTGAGACCAAGAGAAAATCTTCTCCCAATGATTATGCTCATATAGTGAGATATAGTCTTTCAGAGAGTCTGCATCACAGCCATAAAGGGCTTTATGAGTCATAACCAGCACTTTGAATTTAACCTGGCAACAAGCCAGTAGCCAATGAGACTGTTGCAATGTAGCCAAACAGTACATGTTTAACTGGATACTTGCTATCCCAAACAAAAACATCTCAGAAAGAACTTCCAGATCTTTGAGGGGCTATCTCGTTATCATCTTTTTTTTTAAAAAAAAAAAAATCAGATAACATCTTCTTCAGTCAATTTGATATGGCATCTGGACATCTCTCTTAGTAACATGACTGTAGGGAATTTGGACGACAAGAAAAATTGAACAGAAAATGTATAGAAAAATAATTTCTTCTCGAACTATCAATAATAGATCAAGCATCTATTTTGACCTTTACAGGAGGTCTGCCAGTGTCTCCAAAGGATAATAGCCATGCTTGTGTAAGATTGAAGTATTGAACCCACCGAAAGTGTCACAGACTGATTGTTAAGAATTGCTGTGCCAAGTGCATGAGCAAATGCTTAACATGCACTACAACAACAGCTACAACAGTACTATGTCACAAAACATCATTTTATTAATTACATTTTTATTCTACACATCCTCCAAGAAGTGCAAGAGAACATACTTAAGTCTATGTGAGCATTCCAATTTTAATTAGGTGCCAACAATCCTATGAGTTTAGCTCAGCTGAGAAATACTGACCAGTACAAGATTTTTCAGTGAGCTTCGTGATACACTTCTGTGCACTCACTATACCATTTGCATCTACCCGCATGCTTCTCACCCCATCACCCTGTAGAAATTATGGTTGACCAAAAACAAAACAAAACAAGACAAGACAAAAAAAAAGTCCCCACTGGTCTTTTAGGTCTAGTCCTAGTTCTGTAAGAAACTACAAGAAGCTACCTTCATTTAACAAACACACTCTCTACAATCTTCTTGGGACATTTGTATGTCATAAGTGGATGTGTCTGTGGGAATTAGAATTGCACAGATGTTCAACATCCATGTCCAGTAGAAGGTTATTCTTAGATAACTACACAGTAGAGCCAGGAAAGGGACCGATGAACAATGGGACCAAAGAGAAGTCTGGTCCCCAATGTACATCAGGCACTGTTATTGATGTCCCATTACACACCTTCACAATTCAGTAACCAGGTTTCTTAGCTCATCTGCTACTTGGTTAAGTGCACAAAAATTTACATTGAGTGAAAGGTCACACAAGATTCTGATCGACAATTTGGATCCAAATTAAAATTGAATTCCTGTTTTGCGGGGAAGGGGAAGAGGGTATTTATACCCATATTGTGTCTGTGGGTTTTCCATGCACGACTGGTTTGCCATTATACGAATGCTGGATGAGATAAACCTTCAGTCCAATCCAGGTAGGCTCTTCTTCTTATGAGTTTGTCACAATTTGTTTCATTGATGTTAATGGGATGTAAGCATTGCTAGTGAAATCTGGCTCCAGCTGAATATTTTCAAAATGAAATGGTCTTTAAATGTCTGTCAACTTGTCCTTAAAATTATTTGGTACAATTGTGATACAGTCATTCAACAAGTCTTGCAGCAAAGCACTACATTTCTAAAAATCATACTAGTAAAATAGGTTTTGGATTCATATTTTACCATTATGTAAATGATGGCTGCTGAGAAGCAGAAAGAGGAGTGGAGAGAGAAAGACCTTCATTTTCCTAATTTTGTGCTCCCAATTTGATAAACTCAAATAGTCCAAGTCTTATCAAATTTGATTTTAAGGTTCAGTTGTCTTTGCATTCCAAAACATACAAAACTACTCTTGCCTACAGTAGAGCACAGTTAATTCCCCTCATTAAATGAAATGCTTTTGCTCATTTTAATTCTTCATTTGCTGTAAACTGTGGCCTAAAGTGTCCCACAAGGGTTTCTTCAAAATGGCTTTAGATTTGGAGTGAATTGCACATGTGATGATAGTAAGGAGTACCTGTTTAATGCAGCAGACATGTAGACATGCATTGTAAAAGTTTAGACATTTTAGTGCCTGCTTTCTCTGTGTCTCAAGGGATGCAATCCTTGACACACCAAATAAGCCATCTCCTTCCTCAATAAATGCTAAATAATTGCATCTCAATTCTGGTGTCTCTTTACATCTATGCAAAAATTATTGTGGCTGTTTATTTAGGTATGCCACCCTTGTATCAGCTTTATTGGCTGCGACTAGAGGAAAATGAGCTACCTGACCTTTTTGGGTGGCTGGCAGCTTAGGAACAGAAAACGCCTCCAGTTTACATACACTAGCGCTTGCTTTATAGAAGATAAGATCCTTTCTCCTTGAATAGCAGCACTAGGATTCTATTGTTACTTTATTGTACAGAAAGGACAAGCTACTATACCTATATACATTAAATCACAAACCAAGCCCAGTGTGCACATAGCTAATTAGGACATCCAGTGATACCCCAGGCAGATAGTTGATGGTTCTAAGGAGAACTTATACTTTTTAAATTAAAAATAATAATTTGTTGTTTGCCATCAAGTGGGCTTTGACTTATGGTAATCTTATGAATAAGAGGTCATCAAGAACTTTGGTTGTCAACAGTCCAACTCAAGTCTTGCAGACTCAGGGCTGTAGCCTCATTTATTGAACCAATCCATAGTCTTGTAATGTAATCTTCCTGTTTTTCCACTGCCCTCCAATTTTCCCAGCATTATCTTTTTCAGTGAGTCATGTCACACATGTCCAAAGTACAAAAAAAAAAAAAAAAATGAAATTTGAAAGGCAAAGGAAATGTATGTTGGATATTGGGTTGGATATTGCTTCCAGAACAGTTCTCATTCAATTTCACACAGAAAAGAAAGGATTTTTGAGCAAATGTTCAAAAGAGAAGTATGTTTTTGAGGAATTCTCATAGGAAAGCTTTGGGGTTCCTGTGCTTACCTTAGTTATTAAGTGGCCAAGGTGTGCATGGACAGTGTAGTGTTTGCTGCAAGAATCCACCAAATTAAAAATGTAAAGTGACACTATTTTGTGGCTGTGGAGTGCTTCAAAGTCCAGGGATTTGAATCATGAGACCCTTCAGATGTTGCTGCACTGAAAGTCCTATCACCCCAGGCCAACATAGACTATGATGAACAATGCTCGCAGCTGGAATACAGCAATATTGAGGATAATGCATGTTTGCTACCCCAGTTTTAGGAAAGAAGAGAGCCAATACTATCTTGCATTATTTTAGCATAGGAATTGTGAATGTGCTGCCCTCCAAATGTTGGACTGTACACCCCATCAACCCTCATCATTGGTTAATCTGGCCAGGATACACAGAAGTTGTACACAGTTATAGCTCTATGATTTAATTGCCATCATGACATCCTGTGCAATCTTGGGGTCTATAGTTTGATGAGATATGATTGCTCTCTGGTTGAGAATTTTAAATAGCATTCCTAAACTGGATTCCATAGGAGAGTACCATGGCAGTTAAAGCTAAATCATAGTGCTATAATTGTATAGTGTGAAGGGTCCCTGGTTTAAGTTTGGTTCTGTTTTTTCTAGTGGACAAGTGACAACAAAAGCAGCAAACTCCAGACTTCTTTTTAGGAATATAAAAGAAGATTTGGAGATTATTTTGTTCTCAATAAGGAAGATTGTCTCAACACATGGAAGCACCCTGCTGAATAAATAAATAAATAAACAACCATAACATATTTTACCTGTGTGAGAACAGTGGATAAAAACAGCAAAACAACAAGAGCAACAAAAACAAAACAAAAACAGCAGCAGCAAAAAATGGATTTTTTGGGGGAAAGGGGGAGCCCTCAAATGTGCAAAATCTTTTGTAATTCCACCCAGAAGTGAGAAAACGCCTGGGGTAGTTTCACATTTGGGATGCTGCTAGAGAAAAGATTCTGTTTCATGAAACTACTAGCCTAGACCTTCTTGGTGGTATGACGTACACAAAGGAAACAATCGTGATGATGATAAGACCAATGGCAACATTGACTGGGCTGCCTGTCCAAATAACTCTACCTGGATTTTCATTCTGAAAATCAGAGAGACTTCCATTCCTTGCCTCACAGTGTCATAGAATAAGGAGGGAATTCTGCTTTTCCTGAAAATAATCAAGTTTGTCATCAAGAATTTCCCCACTAGTCATGGTGCCCTTGAAAGAGGCAGCTAGGAATTTGCCAATTCCTGTCACTCACTTGCTTCCTCAGCATACCCCAAGAATGGGTTCCAATTCTATTGGAGACTTGTGCTGGCTTAGGTATTTGCTTGAAGGGGTTAAAAATAGAACAGAAAAGACAAAAAAAGTCTTTACTCATAGTCTTCTGCCTGGACTAGTGTGACTTTTCATGACTTTGGATGTATCAAAGAGTCTCTGCCTTTCACACATATCTCCTAGTACATAGAATTGTTCTGCCTAACGTTAAACCAAAACATGTCTAGAAAAGACATGTTTTGACAAGGAAATGCAACCCCATTTATAATGTTGTGTCCCCCAGGAGTCCATACTGAAGACAGTTCTTCCCTTGTACTGCTACTAGCATTTTTTGGATTCTTTGCCATTTTACCTTTGTATTCTTGCAAATCCAGTGCATTTTCATCATAGAGTTGTATGGGCCAGCCCTCTGCAAGTGCACAATTCCATAGCTGAAGCATCTCTGAGAGGTGGCAATTTAACCTCTGTTTAAAAACCTTTAGGAAAGAAGAGTTCATCACCATTTGGGGTAGTCTATTCCACCATCAAGCAATTCTTAATTCCAGAAAGTTCTTCCTAGCGTTTAGTCAGAATCTCCTTTTTTGAGATTTGAATTGATTGGTTTGGGCCTACCCTCTGAAACAGCAGAAAACAAGCTCACTGCATCTTACACATGACAGATATTTCAAGATGGCTATCATATCACCTCTTAATTATGCCTTCTCCAGACTAAACATGTCCAGCTCTCTCCATTATTCTTTATTGGGATAGGTTTCTAGAACTTTAACCATCTTGGTCACCTTCTTTACATATGTTCCAGGTTGTCCATATCCTTCTCAAAATGGCACTACCTAGAACTAGACATAATACCTCAGGTGTGGTCTTACTGAAGAAAAATAGTGGTAATGTTACTTCCATTCCACTGTTCAAGAAGCTCTGATTATTTTATGCATTCATTTACATTACGTTTTCAGAGTGCACTATTTCAGTTACACATGCCTAAACATTTGTCACTTTCAGATAAAGAAAAATGATCTATCACTTTAAACTGCAAGCTTTTCAAAATGTTCATCAGAATTAACTCTATTATGTCTTCTTATTGAATATTCATAAGGTTCTGTCTCCCTGTTCAATAACGATATTACAATAATATGGCGTGAATAGATGAAAACAGTAATTACAGATTTATTTTTTATTTTTCAATTTACACCTTGCTTTGCTTCAGCAACATCAAATTTTCATGTTTAGGGGGAAATCACAGGCAATTTGTTACATCTATACAGTAGACAGATAAAAAAGTTGAACTGATTGGTTAGCCCAGATTAGGGATGGAATGGGTATTCGATAACTACCCAAATGTGGTTGATTTTTGGTGTTCCTGACCACTTGCCATCAAGTCGTCTTCAACTTACTGTGACCTTATGAAGACGAGACTTCCAAGACACCCTGTTATTCACAGCCCTTCTAAGATCTTACAGGCTCAGGGCCATGGCTTCCTTGATTGGGTTGGGTCTGTCCACTTTTGCTGTGGTCTAATATTGGACTATTTTCCTACTGCCTTTCACTTTGCCAAGAATTCTAGCCTTTCGTAATGAGTCATCTCATCTCATGATATGTCCAAAGTATTATAGCCTCAGTTTAGTGAATGTGTCTTCTAAGGATTGGATTGCTCCTGGACCCCTTTGTCTTTTTGGCAGTTCATACCATTTATAGAACTCTCCTCAAGCACCAGATTTCAGATGAGTTGATTCTCTTCCTGTTAGCTTTCTTCACTCTCCAGCTTTCACAACCATACGCAGAAATCTATGTACCATTCCAAGTACCGCTGTGGTAACTTGAAGTAGTTACATTTTGCTTATTGGAGTGAAAAATAATCCATAATGCAGAAAAACATGCCAGATAAAGAGATAGTCACGTTAGTCTGTTTCAGAATACAAAAAGTTCTATGAGGCCATTTCCACATTACAGGGCTGTGCCGCTTCCAGGACAGGATGGCAATGGTTAGCAGATCATGCTTCCACATGACATTATCACCAGCCCGCTGCCATCTGGTCCCCAAGCATTATGCTTGCACAGTTTTTGCCAAATGGAAAAAAAACTTTTTTGCATCTGCAATTGCGTGGCGTTCTCATCCCTCCCATAGCACAACAATGGAAAGTACCTGGCTGTACTATGGAAGGAAGAGGTGGCACCATTGCATTCCCTTCCATATGGAGCAAGCAGGTGCAGAGGGGAGCGTTGCTGATGCTCTCCTTTCTGGACCCGGGGTTGCAGCACGACGACATGGAAGAGCATAGTGGTGTGGAAATGACCTTAGTCTCAAAAGTGCTACTATATTCCTTTGTATGCCATGCAAATATATGTTTTTGTTTGGTGCAAAGTGAAGTATGATGTATGATTACATATAGAAAGGGGCCCAAATCGAAGATGGCACTAGAGACAGTGCTGGGTTTTTGGTCTCCCCCACTCTTGCTGCTCTCTATGGCACCCAAAACCTCCTCTGTAGAATTTTCAAGCTCCCTGGAACAAATTTTTGGGGGTGGGCAAGCTGCAGTGGGAAGAACCGCCCCTTCCTACATTTGTGTGGGGAACTGTTTCTGTAATTGGAGTGACTGCATTGGATACTGCTCAGTATGGACACAACATTATTATTTAAGATATTAATATAAAATTCCCAAAATGTAACTGAATAAAGTGCTTCAGCCAGAGCACAGCAACTAGACAGCTCTGCGTGGCTGTCTGTGATTATTGTGACAAGCAATTTTGGCAAACCAAATGATCAGGATGTTGGAGCAATCCCCATGAGAAGAGAGATTTGTCCTGTTTTTGGCTTTAAAAAAGTAAAGAATGACATGATAATGGTGTGTATGGTTATGCAAGGTGTGGAGAAATGCAACCCCCCAAACATCTATCATATTGCTAGAACCTGACATCAGCAAATGAAAGTAAGTGATGAAAAATTCAGGACAGTAAAAAGAAAATTCTCCTTTCAGAATTTGCTGCTATAAAATGTAGTACAAACTGTCACCTCAGATGGTTTTAAAAGGGTACTGAACAAATTCATAGTGGATAAAACTGTTGAAGGCTACTAGGAATGATGCCT
>CM059602.1:186520142-186550142 GCA_030412105.1 Cyclura pinguis
CCCCTCCATGCTCACCTCTGCCCAATATTTTTGTATGTAGTTCTGTATACAAAAATGTACCATTAAGCAGCCTGAAGGGCTGAGAAGAAATGTGGGTTGAGATAAACCCAAGGCCATAATTTCTGAACACATTGACCTGGACCTACTTCAGCTATGGACCTGGCACAGTTAATTTCTTTCCAATTGCATTCAGTGGAAGGGAAAACAGTGGAAGGGAAAACAGCAAACCAATGGCATAGAAAAGGAGCTTTGGATCTGATGAATGCTCACGTCACTATGGACTACCCATCCTAATTGTATTTAGGATTTATCTTCCAATTAAAAAAATAATATTACCATCTTTTAAAGCTTGATTGACTGAAATGGATTTGGAATGAAGGTGGGAGGTTCTTGGACCTGTATTTCTTTCACGTTGTCCCTCTCTTTCCAGAAGATCATGGCACATCTGCCTATAATTTGTCTACCCATCTTCTATTCTTTTTCAGGTTAGAGCTTTTCAGAAACTATAAGAGCCCTGGTGGCACAGTGTTAAATGCCGGTACTGCAGCCACAACATTGTGAGTTTGATCCTGCAGGGCTCCAGGCTGACTCAGCCTTCCATCCTTCTGTAGGTCAGTAAAATAAGTACTGTATTTGCTGGTGTATAAGACTCATCCCCCCCCTCCTCAAAAATGTTTGAAATGAGGTGCATCTTATACGCTGGTGTGTCTTATACGCCAGCAAATCATATTTGCTAGTGTACAATGTGTTGCATCTTACACACAGGTGTGTCTTGTACGCTGGAAAATATGGTACCCAGCTTGTTGGGGGCAATTATCCAAAATACATTGTAAACCACTTAGGGAGTGCTTTTCACTGATAAGTGATATAGAAATATAACTGCTATTGCTATTTCACCCTGGATTTTCCCATATGACAGGGGAGTGAATTTTTCTCCAAGATGTAGACAGATCTAAAACATTTGTAAACAACAGAACTTGAGCAACAGAATATTCATGCAAATTTATGGAACAATACAGGATGAACAAGATGTTGAATACCAGTGAAGCAGTGGAGCCGGAGCTACATTATCAGAGTCCTTTGACTTTCTTATTAGCAGGGATGATGACATCATCATGGTTTACTTCCTTTGGGTTTCCCTATTTTCTTTGTTTGTGTCATGTCTCTTCCCAATGAAGAAGGGGAAGAAGACAACCAAGATGACAAACCCAGTTGCAACTGGAGAAGCCTGGCAGTCCTCTCAAGCCATTGGCAGAGGCAGAGCCCAGACCATGCCAGGCAGAAGCTACAGATTAGGAAGAGGTGGGAGAGGCATTTTACCTTGTTGAGCAATATAAATGTGAATGCTGATAGCAAAAGGTCAGGTAACACTTTGCTCCAGTTTAAATGCAGGACACTGAGCTAATGAGTCCAGTTGGGCTGACTAACATCTGGCTATAAATTAGTTCAGCTCAAGTCATTCCACTGCTGGAGGCTACAGCTCCAAAACTCCCATACAACCCTGCCTGACATCTCTGGCTTTGTGGATCTCTCACCATGTGCCTTCAGACTAATCTTTCAGGAGACATACTTTTTTGGCTTTGGACTCTGCTCAAAACTGCTTTTTTTTTTTTAACCTTGGACTGTCTGAACCATGCTTCTACTTGTAACCCTATGTAAGCCCTAGGACTGGCTTGGTTTCTCTTTGCCAGTTCCTGTTGATTGTGAGTGTGTTTATCTGGACACTCACCAGTCTTTAACAGGACAATTTTTTTAGTTTACTATTGTGATACTGGATGCTGCAGTTAAATTCATTTCACATATACTAGCTGGGATTATGGATATCAATTCTATTTCATTTAATTATTTTTGTTTTTAAAAAGTCATATTGGGAAAAGGGAGCAAATGAATTTAAATCTGCTTGGCAGAACATGGAGTTAACAGGTATGCCTCTCAACTGCACTTTTTTTTCAGCAAGACACTCTATGGCTTTCAAGCAATAAATCATAAAAACTTTCCTATTTCCAAACATTTTAAGATAAGGGGAGTTTGAAATCAAATCAATTTAGGTTTCTATACATAGGTTCCAATCTTTCTAACCAGGGACAAACATGCTGTCCTTGTCAAATCATTTCAACGTGAACCAACTGAAAAAATTTATTATCTTATAAAGACCATCTATGACTTTTCCCAGCATTCACTGAAGACTATGCTGAGATGACCACTTTGGTTTCAATTTTATCTTAGATGAATTAAAACAGAGATTCTTGTTTAAACATCTATATACAGGCTGTAGCACCTCATACTAGAATTTACAATGGGTCTTTCTCTGGAAGAAAAGGTGGCATGTAGATACAATAAATAAATTAATAAAATAGTTCCCCCATATTCAATAATCAATGTGTAGAGTACTTGCTACTACTTACTGCATATGCCAACAATTAACGTTAATTTCTGCTGAAGCTGACTCTGTATATAGGCTAGATATTCCTTTATGCCAGGGATAGACATTTACAGTAGATCCAGGGGTCAGCTTTTTGCCCTGTCACCCTTAAGGATCTGTAAAGTTTGCCTGAAAAAAAACATACCAACAAACACTAAAATTAGGAATAAAAAGTATAGTGTATCCTATGAGGAAATAAAGTTATGTATAAATTTTTTTTTGTCATTGGTTGGGAACCAGTTTGCCCCTTTCTTTGCTCTGGACAAAACATAACCTGGGCATGGCTGCAAGCTTACTCCTTGCTTTTGCAAAAAAAACCCCAAAAACAAACAAACAAACAAAAACTGTATTTTAATATTTAAAAAGTACAGGGAGGGAGAGAGACCTATTTAAAAAGTGAATTGCATGGAGAGACAATTCATCATAGGGGGGATACAACAAAGGTGGCTAGGGAGTTGGGAGGGTTGAGACTACAAAATCAGGGCCGCATTTTATCTACCTCTGCGTTATACTAAATATTATTGAATAGAACAGTTCCTCTGATGTTATAGGCTTGGATATTGGAAGCATCTTTAGCATTTCTCTTCAGGACTTATTAAACTGTATAGGACAAACATGTGAAGAGGAGGAAGACATTAAGCCCACCTCCTGTCTGTGTGTTCCACTTCTGCCTGTGTGAGTGGGGTGCCTTTCTGAAAAGCTCATTCATCCTTGGAGGCTAGCCACATGATATTGAAATCTAGATTTTTAAACTGCCTCGAAAATGTTTATTCTATACAATTTTAAGAACACTTGAAGAAGGCTCTTTTCCTGAAATTAACTGTCCTTCATGCAACCCCACGGTTTGATTCTCATGTTTTTAGCTGAATTTGAACTTCAGATAATTTGGTGTCATCAATTTATTTGGAATAAATGAGATTTTAGAGAGATAACCATTCCATGAAGTAACAGATGTTATTGATATGTTCATTATTACTGGTATTGATGGTTGACCTGTTATTACCAAATCACATCTCCACATTGTAAGTGCTCTGATGATGATGGTGATGATGATGAATGATAATGATGATTTTGATAGGAAGAGTTTTGTTTCCCATATATTACATACATTCACGTGCTGCTGGTTTTGTTTTTTATTTTTTTCCATGAGGTTGGTGTTTCTTCTTTAGTATGTGGGACTAGAGAAATAATTTTGTTGTGCAGCTTCAAGTCATTTCTGACTTATGACAGTCCTAAAGTGAACCTATCACAGGAGGGGTTTTTTGGCAAGGTCTGTTTGGAGGGTGAAGTGTCACTGGTTTCCTCTCAGGCTCAAAGAATATGACTTGCCAAGTTCACCCAGTGGGTTATAATGACTGAGCAGGGATTTAAACCCTGGTCTTGAGGAGTAATAGTCCACCACTCAAACCACTGCTATGCTGGTTCTCCACAAGAAACATTATTTTATGTGAATGACAAAAAATGGAAGCCTTGAATCAGGATATCCTCCTCTCTCTGTAATACTACAGATGTTTCCTCCATTACTGACAGACATTGATGGGAGTAAGAAAAGGACTAATGTAATGATATTAGAAGTTGGGTCAGTAACTGCACATTTCCTCCATCAACTTCTGGCCATCCTAGTCAGAACAGCCAATGATGGGGATGATGGGGGTGGATGTCCAACAACCTCTGAAGGCCATACATTCTCCACCCTTAGAATACAGAAATAAACTTGCTGAATCAGGCCAGGGTCAAGCTAGTATAGTAATCTGTGCCTAGTAATGGCAGGTGAGATACTACTGGGAATGTTAGAAGAGGCATAAATTAAATCAAGTATTCTGCTGACTATCTCTAGATTCTAATAATCAAAGGAACACTGTCTTTGAACATGGAAGCTTCTTTAGATGTCATGGTGGATAGCGGATGGTTCAATTGCTTTCAATGGATGTATGTATTTTTTCAAGGGCATCTTGCAATATTCAGGTCTGCAACAGGAGAGGTCTATTATAAATAACATTATGATAACATTCTTATTTGTAAAAGAAAGAATTTTGGAGCTTTGTGGCTATAAAATACTTTGAGCAGCTATGAAACATCTCTGAAACAATATACGAATATTCACGATGTCCACTCAGCCAGCAAAAAAACTCTACTGTCCTTTTGAATAGTCATACAGTAATGTCAAACTACAATTCAAAGCATAATGGAATGCTGCAAGCAAAAGGGACTTTATTTCTTCTTCAATTACTTAATGAAAGTGGGATCTTGATGGATGGGAAACACTAGACTTCAATTGCCAACAAATGTGGTTTGAGAGATCATTCAAAAATACTGACAACATTTGTGAAAGTGAATCTTCCCTCTTTAGTTATAAAATATAGCTGTTGCTCTTTTTATATTAATAGTCTATTACTGAGTTGCATCCTCAGATAACCTTTAATAATTCATTGCCATCTTCATGTTCCACTTTAGTTATACAGAGTGTCATATTATTTATCATGGATGAATACATTACTATTATAGAATTAGCCTTGGTCCTGTTAGATGTAGAAACCTTTGCTTGGCTATACTCAGTAATTGCTAGTCTTCTTGTTCTCAGACTTCCGGATTGCTTGCTTTACCACATCCACTTTCTTTCTGCATTACTTTAACCTGTAATAATTTAGTCTCCTTCAGTCTTTCTCTTTTATCAGACCAAGTATTAGATCATGCAAAAATAATTTGTAAATAAAGCTACTTGGTATGTTTTACAAAGAAGACTGTATTTGTTTCTGACTCTGCTAGACCATGTGTGTATGCATGTGTGGGTGGGGAGAAGGACTGGTTATTGTTCACCTTCTGCCTTTCCAAGTTGATTACTCTAATAGAGAGAACTGCTACTATTAGATTTCCCAAAAGGTCCCAAATCTCATCTGGCTAAGCTTTTTAATTTTGGGTTGGATCCAAAAGTACTCTACTGCATGCAATAGGTGTCTTTCAGCTCATGGATAGCCATGAGCTCACACTAGAGTTTAGTGTAGTTTCATATGTGACTAGACTCTTGCTCAAGAAAAGTTAAACAAAATCTAAAGCTCTTCTACTTGTTCATGAGTCTGTGTAACCTGTTACCTAAATAAGATGAGCTCTAGAACCAGAGGCAGATAGAATCTTGCCTCTTTTTTTCCTCTCAATATTCAAAGTTGTTTCTATCAAATTTATGAAGAGATTTACAAATTTTGATAAATTTTTATAAGAAGCCCCTCCAATAGATAAAATTCTCGGCCATTTTGTACTAGCCAAATTTACTATGTAAAGTGCCCACATAGAGAGACCATGTTGTTCCCACAATGATCAAAGATGCAATACCCGCAGAACAAAGAAACTGGGATGGAACCCATTCAGTCTTCCAGGTGTTGTTGGATTGCATCTCCCAGAAGTCCTTCCCACAGGCTATGCTGACTAGGGTTGCTGTTCAATAACATGTGAAGTACCACATAATTTCTACCCCTGTTGTAGAGATATGACAAAAAAAAAAGGTAACCAAGATTAAAGCCATCTTAATAGATGAATCATGAAATGAACTGGATAATGAAACAAAATGGCTCATGGAAAAAGTCTTTGAATACATGGAAATGACTGGAATAATTTAAAAATTCACTTAATGTTAAATGGGACTTCTACTAATTTAAGAAATATGCAAAGCAATTGGTGTACATGTCGTCTGATATGCCATTCATTATAAGATATCAGATGAGTATCTGACAAGAACCATTATGTATCTGAGATGTTAAAAAAATTGTCTCACATTTTTTCTACAACCATGCCCCATGTTTGTGCAGATGCTATAGACTTCTGAAAATTCTCAAAAAGTGAGGTTAGTAACATATAATATACTCAGCCCTCACATGTAAATTCTACTTTAAATAAAAGCATAACTATTATGATATGACTGAAATTTTCTCACAGTAGAAGTAAAGTTATAGCAAAACTTTCCTTCCCTGAAACGTAATAAAAACCAAATAGAAGCAAGGAGAAGAAGCAAAATAAAGCAATTTCTATCTGACATTTAAGTCAGCAGCACTAGCTATCACTGAAGGATAAATCAATTTGCAAAAGCTATGGACAGATCATTACACCTAGGGCCTGAGCTGCCTAATTAAGGAAGAATGTCAAAGTTGACCTAAAATGTTCTGTTAAAATAAACAGATGGGGGAAAATGTTTACAACAACATGATGATTTCTTTTTCTAATTAAACCTTGTATCAATAAATATTATCTATAAATGGATATGTAATTTAAGTCCCCAGAGTAGACTCAGTCTGAGGCAGCCATTTTGTGAAAAGTATACTCTGACTTCTTCTAAAGTATAACTTCAACTAATAAGAGGCAATAGTTAATTTGATTACTTTAAGCTTACAAGAGAGAACAGATCTGATAGAGCTTACACTCATGAAGGCTTATTTAGCTATGTTACTTTGGTTTGGGTATTGCTGTTGTGTCTGTACACAAAGCAACAGATACTGTGGCCATTTCTGCACTAGCCTGTTATAACACTATGATTCCACTTTCAATATTCTATGGAATCCTGGGATTTGCAGTTTCAGAAGGGGCCATCTGGCCCCTCCCAAAACTGCAAACCCCAGGATTCCATAGGATGTTGAAAGTGGAATCATAGCGCTATAACGGGCTAGTGCGGAAATGGCCTGTATGCGTTTGAGAGCATACAGTGTGTGCCTCACAGAACTCAGAAATAACATGTGCAAATGACATGCTGTTTATAATTATTTCCTTTTCAATACCTAACTTACATTACAACTGTAATAAGGGACAATTTTACTCTTTTTGCAGTATATAGGAAGCCTGTAGATATAACTGTCTTTTAAAATACTTTTATACTTGAGGATGACCTTATTACATAGGTGTGTAGTGTACTTAAGGCCACAAGCATCCAGCACTATCGTGGTTTTTTTTAATGTAACCAAAAAGTAGCTATTCTAAATGCCTATTCAAGTTACCTGTGAATTAATCTAGTTAATTGAGAAAGCAGGAAGTTATTTTTATATTCACAAGTGTAGCTGTACAAGTAACTACTCTGGGGATCCTACAAACTGTAACAAAACTGTAACTTATTTCTTGTTTAAGGTAGCATTTCAAGGGCTAGTGACTCACAAATAGTCATATCATGATGTTGTTCTGTATTCACAGGACAGTTTGCCTGTTTCCATTGTTCATGTCTGCATGTTCCAGTTCGTATAATTCATGTGAAAACTTGGCAATAACATACATGCCCACATTGCTCCTTGGGATAACTGGATAGAATATGCAGTATGCAATATGCAGAATACAGAATTATCTTATTTCAGAACACATTTGTATGTGTGGATAATTTTATAGTAAGTCTTTATGAACAGGTTAACTTTTTTGGGCTAGTTTACATATCTGGAAGAATTATTTATTTTCAACACTTGCTGGGTGTCCACTAATGTTTTCTTGATTACTTCTTGTCTCCAGAGGAGACTGGCCTTAAGACAAAGGCCATTTCCGCACTAGACTGTTATAGTGCCATTATTCCACTTTCAGCATCCTATGGAATCCTGGGGTTTGCAGTTTACAGAGGGTCTCAAAGGTTCCTCCCTAAACTGCAAACCCTGGGATTCCATAGGATGTTGAAAGTGGAATAATAATATTATAACATTCTACTGCGGAAATGGCCAAAGTCCTTTACCTTTTTACTGAAAAGTAAGTCTCACTAAATACAGTTGGCTATAATTTCAAGAAAATGCACACAGGACTGAACATTCATTTGCTGGCATGGCACTCCTACCACAGTTAGATTCTCAAAAGACTGATCGAGCCTCCAAATGACAAATTACTGTTAATCCAGCCATGCTTTAAGCATTTTTGTCTTTCTCTATACTCTGGTTCAAATATCTGTGATTTGTTTAAAGGCTGGTCTTACCATCATTGTTCATCATTGTTCTTGGACAGAAACATCTACCTGTTTCATTCAAGATTTTGTTGTATGTTCTTGTTTCCGGAAAGCATTTGATGATGGTACATATAGGGATGTTGCCAAGTAGGAATTGATAAATTTGTCACTTTCATTTTCTCTGACTTTTCAGCCACTTCTGTAGAAATTTACGATTATTGTTAAGTTCTTCTCAAAACTAAACAACAACAACACAGTGAATTTCTCCCCTGTCCCTAATACCACATTCTAATGGTTTAGCTATTTTTGAAAGAGAGAATTTGGATCTGGAGCTCATGATTAAAGGCAAGGAGCAAGAACAGAATTGAACTAGGGACTAATTGGCATAGTTTCATGTGCATTTAGCTTTGCATGGCCCAGAACTCTTTATGACCTTTATATTTGCCATCGAGGAACATTTTCAAAAATACTGACATGTTAATAAATTCTTTACAATGCTTTAATCTGTGAATGAATAAAAATGTGTGAGAATAGGTTCTGAAATCAATAGAGTCTATGGATTAATTGGAATCATTGGGATTCTGTGGGCTAAGTTCAGTTCTGTGTATTAATTAGGGTAGACCTCTTGAACAAAAAGGACTTTTAATTCACCACTTACGTAAGCCCTACTGTGTCAGTGGCTCTACTCTTATCAGAACTAACAACTGGATGTGCAAGTTTATCTTCCACACTGATTTCAAAAAAATAAGTTGGGTATATCTTCTAAAGGGAATGGAAGGGGGAAAATGAAAATACATTGTACTATTACATAATGATATCATAACAATGATTCAAAGAGCCATTTACTTTGGACACTGAGGCATTAGCACAGAAAAGTAAGCTGTTTTCTTCCACAACTGTTGTCATCTCAGTATTGAAGTATAAAACTTGAAGCATCTTGGCATTTTCTTGGTTGATAAATTGTATGAAAATCATGACCCATAAAGTTTTCCATGATCTAAACACTTAATCATCATGTAATAAGTGATTCATTTTTCTTACTTCAGGAAATTCAATTCATGAATTAGTCCAACCCTTTTATTAAGCAGATTACAGGTATAATCGTGTGTGTGTGTGAGAGAGAGAGAGAGAGAGAGAATCCAAAGGGTTGCCATCTCTTTCCAGGTTTTACATCCCTTTCCAAACAGAGATCTACATGCAAATCTAAGTGTTATTTGCTATTATTATAATGGTGTTTTCTTGATTTTCATAGCATGGATATCAAATGGCCATCTTACAGTTCTGTCAGTCCTTGGGATTTTGTAGGATAAAATTAGTTGTATGTACCAACTAGGATAAACCTCTTGAATGAATAGGACTTTTAACTCACCACTTACTGAAAATTCATTATATCTACTTAGCTTTTCTTAGCCATCATCACTGCCACTCTTTTTCCTCTTCTTCAGAACTCTTTCCACAAAGGCAGTCAAAGCCCAAAGGCCTGAGGAACCTACAGTGGACTGTGGTTTTAGTGTTGGGCATTAAGAAAGCACTGCCTCCTCAGGCTTTTGATCTGTTATCTATTCCCAGGCCTGGGAAATGGCATACAGGCTCCTGGGAACAACAATCTGCCAAGAGGCATAATGGTGGACTCCTGCTACTCTGTGCCATTCCACAGTCCACAAACGGGCCTGCTGATAAGTCTGAACATTCACAGCAAGGGCACCAAGTAGCTATCTCAAAGCTTATATCTGTTACATGGATGTTCTAGATCCTGTAATATATGTCACTTACGCTAATACAACACAACAAATGATGATGGGTTACAAATCAAATGTTAGGAATTTGGCTGAAAGTCCTCTGATTTTTGAGGATGTCTAGATCGAGGGAGGTACTGGTACCACTCTACTCTACTTTGGTTAGACTTCATCTTGAATACTGTGTCCAGTTCTGGGCACCTCAATTCAAGAACGACATGGTCAAGCTGGAGCAAGTCCAGAGGAGGGCGACCAAAATGGTGAGGGGCCTGGAAGCCATGCCCTATGAGGATAGACTTAGAGAGCTGGGCATGTTTAGTCTGCAGCAGAGAAGGTTAAGAGGGGACATGATAGCCATGTTTAAATATTTGAAGGGATGCCATGCAGAGGAGGGAGTGGGCTTGTTTTCTGCTGTTCCAGAGAACAGGATAAGGAGCAATGGATTCAAGTTGCAGGAAAGAAGATTCCACCTGAACCTCAGGAAGAACTTCCTGACAGTCAGGGCCCTCCGGAAGTGGAATATGCTGCCTCGGAGCGTAGCGGAGTCTCCTTCTTTGGAGGTTTTTAAGCAGAGGCTGGATGGCCATCTGTTGGGAGTGCTTTGAAAGTGTTCCTGCATGGCAGGCGGTTGGACTGGATGGCCCCGTGGTCTCTTCCAACTCTACATTTCTATGATTCTATGATTCTATGATTTTTGAATGTTTGCAAATGCACATCACCAAACTGCATCTTATCAACATGGCATGGATAATATAGTGTGCATTTATTCTGAGTGCATTAGAACATGTGTTCTAATAGATCCATCTATTGGGTCCATCTAATGTGTTCTAGTAGATCCATTGTACCATATGTTGATGTATTTTTCCCCCTTTATTATTAGAGAAGGCTGGAATTAAACAGATCAAGTGAGAATAATTTGTATTAACTAAAGATATCTATGCAGGATTTTTTTTTTAAAAAAAAATCCAGCACCTGGGATTGATTATATGGTGATTGCCATTTATTCATTTCCATGTGTGTGCCTCTTAAAAATGGATATGATAACATTAAAATAAACCTGCTGCATCTTATTTAGTCACATCATTTGCTATAGTTACTTGTGTTGCTAATATTTTTTGTGTTGCTAGTATTTTAACATTTTTAAGATTTATAGTATACAGTTAACACATTTGTGTAATGTAAATCTGGGATGTAATGCAACATATTAAAGTGTGTTAATGCTTTCAAGAAAAACAGCAACATGTGTTACAACATGTTCCATCTCTGATTGGTTGATATTGGCATGATCTGATTTATGAATGGTCCAGTTTTCACTATGTAATGGTAACACTTGTAAACAAAGTCCAGCTGGTAAAACTGTGTATAATTCCTATTCAAACATAGAAATACAGGGTGGAACAAGTTCACTGCGTACAGCTGAAGCTCTCCATTTGTACACTAGGAATGGAACCACAACTTATGAGCTTGCTCTGAAGATCGATGAACGACATAAGATCTGGAAATCATTTTGTGCCGTAAGGAGTTCACTCACCTGACCATATCAAGGGAGTGGTTTTGCCCTTCCTAAGTCATTGGCCAAATGGGATGCCAAGGTCCCTTGGCATCAGGCCAGACTGCACTGGACTATTTAAACTAGTGTTGCTATTATCTCAGCCTCTGCACTTATTTTGCTGCCCACCTATCCACCTCTATGTAGTGTGTCACCTTTTTTTTCTGTACCTTGTTTCGCCCTTGGATACAGATTTTTTTGCCTACTGCATGCTATATAATGTTGGAGCCTTTGGGATATGTTTATTATTTGGCTAACTGGTTGATTTTTGCCTATATGTAAAATAATAATCATAATCATAATCATAATCATAATAATACCCTGTATGTCTCAACTGGGATGGTGCAGACACTTAATTTAGATTGGTTCTTACTGAAGACTTACAGTGGTACCACAAGGTAAAGGAATTCACCAGTTTCCTCATTATTGCCAACCAGTTTGAGGGGAGAGGTGAAGTGGATTCTTGTCCCTTGATGACTTCGTGAAAGAGTGCTAACCAGTGCCACCTGGGGGAACACTTTGGTTCCATCCTATTGCTTCAAATGACCAGGCTAGTATGAACTGTAGGGTCTATACTCTGGGTTTTGAACCTGGAAGACTCACAGTTCAGAGATGTGGCTTAACCGGGTTCCCTCATCCAAACATATGCCCACATGTCTCATTGGCTGCTACGTTGCAGATTCTTAAAGTTAAAAAAATAGGGCCTTGTTTCATCAAGTCTAGTGTCTGTGTCATCGTTTGAGTGCAAGGACAATCATAAACACACATGCACACACAAGCACAATTTAATAACAATAAAAATGCAGGAAAGAGATGAGACTAAAGTTTACAAGAAGAATAGGCTGATATTCTGCTGAAGAAAATGTGAGCAACAGTACTTCTAGAGGTAAGGAATCTTTAAGCGATAAAAACATTCTGCTTTAAAAGTACATTTGTTTATATTACTAAGTGTCTCCCCTCCTGATCTGCCATACACTGCTACCCCATCAACACAGTCACAGTCTAGTAGAAGATTAATATTTCAGAACTTGTCATGGCCAGTTTCACTTGACTCTGTCACTGCCTATGTCTGACAAGCTATTTATCATGCTGCTAAGTGTCAGCATTAAATTATCCCTGCTGTTATGACAGCAACATTATTCATCAGGATTACAGCCCCAGTACAAGGCTGCTTACAGCCGTTACCTTCTTCTTCTTGGCTTTATCGATCTCTGCTGTTTCCATTAAAAATGAAAAGCCATACCACATGAATGCTCACATCCTGCATGTTGATTATTTTTTTATTTCTATGTAAAAAAGGGAGGGGAGCCATTACAAAATTGTTCCAACAAACGATCTGCAGACAGACAGCAAGCATGCTGACCAAGAGAAGAATACAGGAAATTCAGGTCTTCCAAAAACCACTGGCAACAAGTTTGCTTTGGAAGTCTTTTGATTCTGTCTCTGGAGAGGGACAGACAGCCGCATGGTGATAAACATATATCCTGGTCTTGTTCTTTTCTAAAAGTAAATGTGATGTTAGGAAGATCTTTACTAAAAACAATTCTATTCACTGAATGGCAGGCAATTTTCAGGGGGGTCCACAGGATGTAGGAAGAGGAGCTTTAAGTCTTTCCTCTACAGCCCTGAGTTGGGGGAAATCACAGCCTTCATGCCAATAAAAGCTCCCCTTCCATGGCTAAAAGCAAGCTTACAGGAGGCTGGTCAGAACTAAAGTGCAGGAGGAACAAATTAAACCTCTCCTTCTCAGACATGGACATTCTAATTAAAAATTGAAGGAGGGCTTGCATCTCCTATTAATTTATGAAACCCACTGAGAGCATAATTTCCAGATCTACTTTGGCTGCAACAGCTGTTTCCCAGCATGTTCAAACTGCCAAGAAATACTGTATTTTGAGTAGGACAATCTGTTCTACAGATGGGACTTTAAGTGGCTTGTCCACATGAAGAATTTCCATGACTGTATCAACAGCTTCCAGGAATTTCTGGTGCAACCACTCTCCATACGATAGAATTGAGCCAGGGTGCTGGACAAGGAAAATATGACATGTGGGTCACACATACTTCCCCAGGGGTCCATCATTTTATATGATTTTCTCCAAGTTCCACTCCTCCTCCTAAAATGAAAGGTACTCAGGGCTGGATCTCCGCAGGAAAAGACCTCCAAGTAACCTGAGAAATCCAAGCCAGCAGTGAGCTGAAATCATGGATTTTGGGCTGATTTGCAGTAGCTCACTGAGTCACCAGTCCCATAGCAGTTGGTCATCATTTCTCTAAACCCTCTAAAATTCACCCAGAAAGAAGAAGTTACTCCTTTCTACCATGATAATCCACTCTGGCCTGCATACACCCCAGATCTGATACGATTTAATTGGTGAAAAATAATTTAATTGGCAAAACACATTAATTGGCATTAATAATAATAATAATAATAATAATAATAATAATAATAATAATAATAATTATTTCTATCCCGCCTCTCCACATGGATCGAGGTGGCAAACAATATGAATACATTAAATACATTAAAAACATTAAAACATACCCCAATCCTCCCCACCCACTAACCCACCTAAAACAACCCCTTGAAACACACAACAATTAACAGTTATCAATTAACTATTAACAAAACAGCAAGACAATTGATGGGAGGCGATGGAAATGCTGGTCTTGGAAGGCCTGTCGGAAGAGATCAGTCTTGACTGCTTTTTTAAAGCAGTCAAGACTGGTAATATGCGGGGTCTCCTCCGGCAGGCCATTCCATAACTTGGGAGCGATAGAAGAAAAGGTCCTCTGGGTAACAGTAGCCAACCTAGTTCTGACTGGCTGCAGTAAATTCCTCCCAGAGGACCTTAATGTGCGGGGCGGATTATATGGGAGAAGGCGATCCCGCAGGTAGGCTGGCCCCAAGCCATGAAGGGCTTTAAAGGTAATAACCAACACCTTGTACTGTGCCTGGAAACTAATAGGCAGCTAATGAAGAGACTTTAAAATTGGTGTTATATGGTCAGTTTTAGGTCTACCGGTGACCAACCTGGCTGCCATATTCTGAACTAATTGAAGTTTCCGGACTAAGCACAGGGGTAGCCCTATGTGGAGCGCGTTGCAGAAGTCAAACCGTGAAGTTACCACTGCATGCACCACTGTTTTTAGGTGTTCCAGCTCCAGAAAGGGGCACAGCTGGCATATCAGCCGAAGCTGATAACAGGCACTCCTGGACGCCGCATCTATCTGAGCTGTCATCTGAAATGGCGAGTCCAGGAGCACCCCCAAGCTGCGAACACAGTCTTTCAGGGGAAGTGTGACCCCGTCTAGGACTGGTTGACAGACCTCCATGTCTGGGCTAGGGCCCCTAACAGCGAGTACCTCCGTCTTATCTGGGTTCAGCTTCAGTCTGTTTTTCCTCATCCAGTCCATTACTGCTTCAAGACATTCATTCAGAGGCGAGATGCCACTCTTAGTTGATGCTATTATCCGAGGCATGGAGAGATATATCTGGGTTTCATCAGCGTACTGATAGCACCTTGCTCCATGCCTCCTGATGATCTCTCCCAGTGGTTTCATGTAGATGTAAATAGCAAGACAGTGCCCTGAGGGATGCCAGATTTAAGCTCCTTTTTCGAGGAGTGGCTGTCCCCAAGCCACTCCTCGAATACCAGATACCATCTGGTATCTACCTGAGAGAGAGGACCGGAACCACTTAAGCGCAGTACCCCCGATTCCTAACCTTCTCAGGAGTTCCAGAAGGATACCATGGTCTGTGGTATCGAAAGCTGCTGAGAGGCCCAAGAGTACCAGCAGGGTCACACTCCCCCTGTCGATACCTAGGCGAAGATCATCCACTAAGGTGACCATGGCAGTCTCGACTCCATATCCTGCCCTGAAGCCAGTTTGAAATGGGTCTAGATAATCTGTTTCATCCAAGACAGCTTGGACAACAGCCCTCTCGATCACCTTGCTTAAGAATGGAAGATGAGAGACTGGTCTATAGTTATTCATATCCAGGGGGTCTATGGAGGGCTTTTTTAGAAGCGGACATATTATCGCTTCTTTCAGACAAGCTGGAAAATTGCCTTCCCTAAGGGATCCATTAATAATGTATCTTAAATGGGTCTTAATTGCAACTCCTCCCTGGACGACCAGCCATGAAGGGAAGGGATCAAGAGGGCAAGTTGTCTTTCTTATATTTCCAAGGAGCTTGTCTACATCCTCAGTACTCACTGACTAAAACTGATCCAGTATAATCCTGTTCACGGAATTGCTGGACACTCCACTCGTAACCCCTGCAATAACACCGGCATCCAAATCGACTCTTATCTGAGAGATTTTATCTGCGAAATGATTTTTCAAAGCATCACAGCAAGCTACGCTAGATTCTAACAGCAAGTTTGGGGGAGTGGGTATCTGAGCCAGATCCTTTACCACCCTAACAGGCCTGCTCGATGGGAAGTTGCAGACGCAATACGTGCAGAGAGGAAAGTCTTCTTTGCCGCATCTATTGCCACTCCATAGGAATAATGGAATTCTCTATATCACGTCCTGTCAGATAAGAGGCCAGATTTCCGCCAGTTGCGCTCTAGTCGTTATCCAACCTGCTTCATATTCCTGAGTTCTACTGTATACCAAGGTTTACGATTTAAAGCAGGCTGGAAAGGATGCTTGGGAGCAATCGTGTCGATAGCCCTAGTAAGATCACAATTCCAGGTATTAACTAGGGCTTCAACAGGATCACCGGCGATACCAACCATAAGACCCTCGAGGGCTTTCTGGAATCCAATAGGTTCCATTAAACTTCGAGGGCTGACCATTCTAATAGGTCCATCACCCCCGCGGGGGTGGATAGCAGCCATAAGTCTGACCCTGACCAGGAAGTGATCTGTCCAGGACAATGTGGTAGCATTTATTATCTCCACCCACGGCTGTGCCTGTTCCGTACTGAAGATGGCATCGAGGGTATGACCTGCACAATGTGTTGGCCCAGAGACTAATTGGGATAGGCCCATGTTTGTCATAGATGCCATGAACTCCCGAGCTCCACCTGTCAACCCGGTCTCAAACGGGATATTGAAGTCACCCAGAACCAAAAATCTGGGCGACACCAACACCAACTCCAACACCAGTTCTGTCAGCTCCGCTAGGGAGTCTGATAGGTAGCGGGGTGGTCGGTACACTAACAGAATCCCTAGACTATCCCTTGCCTTCTGGCTCATTTTATTAAGATAAAATGGACCCTGAGGTAACTGTAAGGCCAGGCTGAACAGAGAAAAATTACTGGCTGAACATGTATGCTGCAAAGTAGGTCAGAAAATCCCCTCTAGGTGTAGCCAGGGTCATTGTCTGCTAATACAATAGTGACAGGAAGTTCACCCCAAAACACTGATTTTTTTTCAGCCCTTCTTCCCAGCACCTGGATGTTTCCCTTTATTGTTCTGTTACCTGTCCACCATTACAGAGCTATCATGACAGCTGTTAACTCTTTGTCACCTAACACTAAGACCATTAACTCTGCTCAGACCCCATTGTCCACATTGCAACTTCCATTGTTTGCTTGGCCAGAGAGCCATTCACACCCTTGCCCTCCAGGCACATTTTAGGTATTAAAAAAATGTCCATTTTGAGCAGTCACAGTATATCGCCCACTGAATGCCACACTGTTGCTCTGATTCCTGTATGAGTACTGTCCTTAGGTGCAAGTCTAAGCCACATTGCTGCTTTCTTCACTGCACTCCAGAATGGTAATTATCACCCATTCCCTAAAACTCCACTATCAGTAACTTTCCTCCTTTTATCCTTTGGTTAGCTCTTGTGAGTGACTGTGTGAATCTTTTGCATGTGTGACTGAACTCTGTAAAGAAACACATTTCAGTTTATTTTGGAATCTCTGGCTGGTTTTTTCATATAAGAACCTCATAAACATTGGTGAGAGATCTCATTAAGTTACCACCCCTCACAGGCATCCTAACTGAGCTAATTAATTCCCTGGTATCATGGGTACACCCCTGAGTCACCCACATTTTGGGTAACAGCTACCCCTCCCATGAAATGAGGTGACTGAAATAGCCTTTCCAGAGCTTCTGCACACTCCAGCCTGACAAAGAGATTTCAACAAAAATTAGAAAGAATTTTCTGGTGATAAGAACTATTTGTTGGAATGAGTTGCCTCTGAGGATAGTGGACTCTACCTCACTAAAGAAAGGTTGGTCGGCCATCTGTCAGGACAGCTTTAATTATGGATTTTCTGCATTGGCAAAGGGTTGGATGATATGATATTTGTCATCTTCCAACTCTATGATCCTATGATTCTTGAAAAAGAGAAAGGCATGGAATGGGTAGAGCAGGAAACTGGTCAGCACAACTCTCTGTGATGATTGGCACACTTTGAGAGACTCTTATTGTTTTTAGGAGCATTACATATTCTGAAGCTGTCAAGCCATTTGAATGGAGGAGCTGAAAGTTATTGCTGTTAGAACACCAATTGTTATTAATATGAAAATGAAAGAAATCAGAAATGGGAAAGAATAATGAATGAGTAATGAAAGAAAATGGCAAAATGAGGCAATAGTGAGTAAAAAATGAAATGAATGTGGCTGATATAGGCAAAAACAATAAAGCCCAACATTTTTCAAGGGCACTTCTCTAGTGGATGTTCCCAATACTATCTGTACAGATACCATATTGTTCTTTGGCTTTCTCTAGTAAGATAATATACAAAGAAATAATCTACAATTGCATAACCATCATAAAATAATATTGGTATCATTATGACTTATATTTAAGAGCTTAACAGTATGAAAGACAGGGTGAAAATCAATTACAAAGATCAGCAATTACATCAAATGGAATATTATCTTCTGTATTTAATTTTGAAATTGACCCAACCATGCAGATGAAGCTGTTGGATAAAATAGAAGACACTATAAATATTATATTTCCTCCCAAGAACTGATTCCAACAAAAGGCTGTTTACTTTCCATTTATCTGTGATTGTGCTTTGCTGGTCTATGAGAGTGCTTTTAAATTTGAAAGTGGTCAAAAGGACCAATCTCTAAAGTACTGAAGGACAATTAGGCAAGCCATGTAATTGTATTGTCACTTATTAATTTCAATCTCTTGTGTCATAAATTATATGTCTTAATTAATACTTGGTGTCAATCACAATCAGCGACTTTGAATGGGGAAAGAGTTTAACAAGAATACATAATTAAAAGAAAATAGTGAATAACAGCACGGCTGAACAGTTTATAAAATTAGTCCAGGAAACAAGTGCTGAGTCAGCACACAGGGGTCCACGAGAAGGAGAAGGAAGTTCACAATATACATACTAAGGACAAATAGCAAAGAAGTAAGATAAAAATTTGAGCAATTTCTTCCATTTAATATCAGTAGCAGCAGAAGACTCTGAGCAGTCTTCTATAATGTGGATCCCAGACTGCAGGTATAAAGTGAACTATGTTCCAAAACTTTTAGAGCAAACCTGGTTGGGAAAGGGTGATAGTCTAGAGGAAAGGGCACTGGATTATCATGGACAGGAATATGAGAGGCCTGCAAGAAGAGACTCTACTTCTTCAAAAGACCAAAATAGTAGTCTTTAATGCCAGCAAAATTGCCTCATACATAGGCAACATGACCACAAGTCTGGATTAGAGTCCCAACTCTGGTTGCCAATCAGAGGAATTTGAAGATTCTATTCTTTTCCTATTTCTGAGGCTATGAGATCTCTAAGTCAGTACAGGTGTCTTAGACCAGAAGCTCTAGTAGTCAAAGGCTACTTATGCAAGAGACATATCCCACCCACTCCCTTTGTCACTGCAGCTCCATAAAGGCTTCCTATGAGCACTTGGAGAACCTACACTGTTGTTGTTGTTGTTGTTGTTGTGTACCTTCAAGTTGTTTCTGACTTATGGCAACCCTAAGGTGAACCTATCTTGGGATTTCTGGGGACTGAGACTGTCTGATGTGCTCAAGGTCACCCAGTGAATTTCCATGGCTGAGCAGGAACCAACCCTTTATCTTCAATGTCATAGTCCAATGCTCAAACCACTACATCACGCTGGCTCTGCATCACACTGGTTCTGAACCTACGTTATCCATAGCATATTGTGACCTTACAAAAGGCATGGTGGGAGATAGAGCCAGGATTTGCAGTAGGAAGGAGGAAAGGAGGTAAAAGAAACCCTCCTCACATAAGATGACTTCTGTTGATACAGAATTACATAAAAACTAAGTTATCTTTGGAAGTGGAATCCTGAAGACATGGCAAAACCTTTGTGAAAGTTTACCAGCTATTTTCATTCCATACAGAGTAATGATAGCTGTCAGAATAAAGACAGAAAAATTTCATCTCTGACATTTCCCAGATGTTCTTCCAGATGTTGGGCTGTATCTTTCTTCTGCTGTTATTGGCCTGTGTTGTCTTTCAGTACTGGTTATATTGGCTAGGCCAGTTCAGCAGTATCTGGTAGGCCACAAGTTTGCCACTTCAGTGGAAACAATATTGACCTGGAAACAGTAAATGTCCATGTTAAGATATTGCAGTTTTTTTAGGGCTCCTACCTATGTGATTGAACGTGCTCATACCTTGGCATGGCAGAACCACAGTCTCTGAAAAGAGTTTTTCCTCACAACTGAGCTCCACGTGACTTTAGGAACATGTGAGAGCTATAGATGCATGAACTGCTAATTTTCATACTACAAAATCCAAACCACACATCACAGCTAAAATGAAAAAAATATCTACAAAATGTTCATAAAATCTGTTTCTCACGTATTGGGAAAACTTGATGAGGAGAATCCAGCACTGGTTAGAATTTTTGCAATTTGAAAATTCTGTACAAAATTTGCATATGGGTTTTTTAACATAAGTACTGTTTCCAGCATAGAGAACAGTGTTTCTATGCAGAAAATGCTGTTTTTTCTGGGGGAAAAGGTTAATTTTGTGCCAAATAAGACCTGAACTGTGCATAGTCTTTGAAAACTGTAGAGTTTATAAAGACTTTCTCACAGTGCAAAGAAAACTGCTAAAAGTAATCATTGATCTCCTTGAGAATGAAATTAGCAAAGAAGTAGTTTCCTATATCATGGTGATACTTTCATTAGGTCAACCAAATTAGGTGCAAAATATATTATGCCAGCTTCTGAAGCTCACTGGCTGTTTTATCAGGCAAAGATATTAAAAATCGTACAAAACAAGATTGGCATTCTTAAGTCCATGAGGTCTGGAATGTGCAGGATGGGAAGTAAGAATGCATTCATCAGAACATTTACATATTATTAAAACATCATAGAGGCAAGTCGTGGGAAAGCAGCCTTAGAGTAAGCATCACATTGTCTCAGTGAAACCTTTTTCCTGTTTTTCACATAAGTAACCACTGAAATATCCAGTGTTATTCAGAGCTTCAACCAGAGAAACAAGAGATGGCTTTTTTGCTGATGCCTTCCAGCCTCTCACTTCCCAGGGAAATTTGACTGGCACTGAACTTGCTTTCTTTCCAGTACCAGGAGAGCTAAGACATTTATACTTGTAGTCCCTACTACTTTATGGGTACTTTTGCTCTGTTTACTGTTGATTTTCATTTTATGGTTCACACTTGGTTGTGGCATTTGTATAGTTGTGTTTTTCTCCTTGTTTGGATGTTTGTTTGTTTTAAAATTCTATTACTGGCTTTTTTTTTCCAAATTGCATCATCATCATCATCATCATCATCATCATCAATTTATTTTTTCTTTTAAATTCATTTCTACAATTCCAGGTGGCGGGTGGTTTCTGTGCTGTATCAAATAATGAATAATGAATAAATAAAACAGAGCTCTGAGCTACAGAACAACACTCGCTCTTTTCTCTTCATGTCCTAAAAGGCTGTAGCCTTTCTATTAGCCTGGCTGCCAGTACAAGAATTCTCTCTGATCACTAAAAATCAAACAGCCCATCAAAGGAGGCAGTAATTGTGCTGTGAACAAGCCCATGTTTCCTTCATCCAATTCTAACACTCATATCTAAGCTGCCACCTCTGTCAAAAATATTATCAACACCTGTGAGGCTAACAAGGTCAAGTGCTGTGAGATGGAAGTCTTTTTTTCTCCTCCTTTCTTTCCTTTTTTTTTTTTTATGCTACTGATGAACTGCTGAGGGGTATTACATATGTTTTAGGCCTGAGCAGCTGGCACAGACAGAGCCTCTTGGGTCTATTTTAATTATATAAATCCAGTTCCAGCTCCTTGGTCTCAGCATAGATTGAGAAGCATTTTAACATTTCTTTGAGAAAACAAAAGCAGCAAAGCAAACCTCATATCTGTTTTTAACTCACATTTTCCGTAAGAGTACCCCTAGTTCACCAAACATCATCAGGTAGATGATGGATCTCCCGTCCTTCCAACTTACAATATTTGCAATAGGGTAGGTCTGGAACATAAAGGCTTGAGTGTGCCATTGTTCCATGCAAGGGTAAATAATTACTGCAGCTTTCCACAAAGTACATGAGAAAAATAATTTAATACAATATTCTCCCCATATTTGAGTATCCCATTCTGGAGGATTTTTCTGCACAGAAAACAACACCTGTTTTTTTTTACACACACACGCCAGCCTACATTTTTTGTACAGAAAATATATTTCCTGCAGGAAACAACACAGCCTCCTGAATCCTAACCTAGAAAGGTTTAATGATTTAATGAGTCATAATGAATAACAGTCAAGTATATTGGTGTTTAGTAGACTCAGCATCGCTTTCCTTGTCTATAGCTTAAGGTTCCAGCAACTGAAAATCATAAAACGTGTCTGCATAAGATGGTCACTTCTGGTAATCATCCCTCATAGCACTGTATTAACTGAAAAGTCTAAGTTACAATGTATGCAAGATTTCAAAAATTCTACCCTCTTTGGCCTAAATCTAATTGCTAATCTCAGCTAGAGAAGACCCGTTAAGTAGATGTAATTTGCATAACTGTTGACTTACCATTCAATAATTGATTCAGAGTTGACAGCAGCATTTTGATTTGAGCCAAAATGGTTTGTAGTTTTTTTCACAGTAAGCTACAGAGAGTTCCACTAAGTTGCCCACAGGGCCACAATGAAGTGCTGCTGGATGAGATTGAGAAGATGCAGTGACAGAGGAAAACAGCTGTTTTTCTACCTTTACCACTACTAACACTGAAAGAACAATGGTGTTTGGGCCCAGGGCCAGGCAGAGCAACTGAACTTTGCTTCCAAGCAGCCATGAGAAAAGAAGGGAGTCCCCTTACATTTGTGGCGCTTGGAAGCAAAGTGGTTAGGAAGAAAGTGCAAAAGAAACTCCATTTCCTTCTGAAGGAGTACCAAGACAGTAGAGAGGGCAGGTGCTTTCAAAAGAACCACTTACTTTCTCTTCTCTCTCCTTCAGAGGGAAATGGCATTTCTTTCCTGTTTTCTCCAAAGCAGCACTGAGATCCTTACTTTCCAGAAGCTGCTTTGGAGGAAAGGGCAAGAAACTATTCTTTAGACTTGCCTCCCATTCATAACTTTCCTTTAGGAAATTCCAGTTTATTCAGCTCTTCTTGCACTTGAAGGATCTCAGCATGCTACTCTACAGACCATTAACAAGCCTCCTTTCCTTTGCATTGTCTACTGGAAGAATAAGGGATAAGGTGAGCAACTGATGAGCAACTTTGAACAAATATTTGAATATCTCAATCCAAATTTAAATATTTAATATTGACTTGTGGGTGCCTGAAAACAAATTACATTTACTGGGTGCCTGGTAAAGAAAAGGAAAGTACCATTGTACTAAAGTTTGTGGCTATATCCTTATTCATCTGCTTCTCTTTCTACTCTCCAAGATTTTTGTTCAAGGACTGCCATTTAGAGGTTTGAGATGGAATGTCCAGAGAAGCTGAAGTGTTCTTCAACCAGTTTTCCTAATATTCTAATATTCAAATTATTTCCATTTATCCTCTGATATAGAGACTGTCCTCTTTGCCCTATCTAGATTGTTAGAGGGCATATTCGACAGAGGGTGGCATATAACCTGTTAGAAGATGGGAAAGTGAAATTATATGTAATATTGTGGCTGATGTTATTAGGCCTCGTGATGATATTCTCTGAGTAGATGTGTGGACAGAGTTGGCGTCTGGGTTTCTGACAAGGTCCTATCCCTGTCTCCCCATCCATGTCATGTATCCTACTGTATGCAAGTAGCTGTTCGACTTCCTCTACCTGACCTTCTTTCCTATCATGATGCTTCACTGGATGCTAATTGTGGAAAAGGGATGTCCACAGCTGCGAAAGAATCATTCCTGTAGTTCTTCCATCCATGTCTTCCAACCAGGTCACCTTCCTCATCAATGATTAAGCTCTTGTTGATAGAGAGATGGCATTCAGCAACAGAAGGGAAGACATAAAACTGGTAAGAAAATCATAAGCCTTGAGATGAATGAACAACTGAGGGGAACAGATACAAGATATGAACTGTGCTTCCCTACACTTGGCTAGCTATATCTTTCCCTACTCATAATCTCTTGAAGGAAACTCATCCTGTCCTGTCATTCCCATTGCCACCAACAAAGGTTGTACATAATGTAACACTGCTAAATAAGGGACACTATGGGGTAAAAATAGCATGAGATGAATAGGGGTAACTTCTACATGCGAAAAGAATATGACAATTTCTTCGTTGGTTTTTAATGTTGTCAACGCTTGAATTGTATTCTATAGGAGAATTTACCTCATGAGCTTATGTTATGACCAAAACAATAGCATAGCCCCGATCTGCCTGGTGGATCTTCTCATAAACTCATACTTGCAGGGAGGAGGGGATCTTTTTTGTGAATTCTAGTATGAACTGACTTAGTCCATACTTGTCAGTTTGATATTTAGACTACAACAGAATTATCCACTGAATGTCTGAAAATCTCACATTTTCCAGTGTAGTTTCCATCTCAAAGTATAAAAATCATTTTAAAATGATATTTTGAGAGGAAATACATTTAGAAAGTTTTATGAGAAAATGTAGTTAGAAATATATATTTTGAAAGAAAACATATTCAAACAATTTAAATGCAATTTTCATACAATTTTTAAATCTCAATTTAACATGGAAGCAGGACAAAGAAAGACTTACCTCTCTGGAATCAACTGATTTGTCCATCCTTAGTCAGAGTGCATATCTGACACTGAGTTTTGGAAAGGGAACTGGCATCTTCCCCTGTAATCCACCCTGAACGGAAAGACAGGAAGTCACAATAAATGGCCTGTTTTTGGAAGGACTGGGGAAGACAAAATATTGGATAAACAAGCACAAGGAGTCTAGCTGAGTGGTGGCCCATGTAAATGAGAACTCCTTTCAGTGGTGATGATCCTCTAAATAAGCCCCCTGAAGGTACGTTCTATTGACTCAGACTATTTATGCCAATACTGATGCCAGTTGGCAATCCCTTTCTGTAGTTTGAGATAGCATTCTTTTGCATCACTTTCTCCTGGATTCCTTGAAATGTAAATACTAGAAATTGAATCTGGGAGTCAAATTCTTTAAATAGTCAGTTTTTCAGTTTGGGTAGCTGACATGAACCTACATGAGTCATGAAGTTCCATAGGTGATTGACATGAGTATATTATTAATGATATGTTCCTTCTCAAGAGCTCATCTGCCTCTCATGATGTACTAGGGCACGTGAATAGAGGATCACACACAGGAGAAGTTAAAACAACAGAAAAGGACTCAAGACTTACAAGTTTGAAGCTCTTTATTAATCAGACTGAAGGTATGGACTTTTTTCTTCTGTTGCTCTAGGTAGTGAACCTGATGGTTTAATAAGAGCTTTGGGATCCTTATGGGTGAAAGGGATTGTATAAATGAAGGATGTATTAATAAAATCCTCAACCTCAGTTCAGCTGCAGATCACAGTTACTCTAGTTCAAGAACAGAACAACTCATCTCGGCAACCACAGATGGTGTGACAGATGATCTCAGCACCCCATCATTCTATGTTGTTTTTAGTTTAAATTAGAACAAAAAAATTAAAAGCTATCTTGGTAGGCTGCAGATCTGACAGGCTTTAAGTTCATCTCCAGGGCTTGCTTAGTCCCTTTACTGCTACTGCTTGTCAGAAAGTTTTATACCTAAAGCCAGCTGGAGAAAGCATGTGTATGCCACACATTTGTCTCTGCCTTAGCAGTTTGTAGCAGTAGGGGAGAGAAGAAGGTAATGACTGGGATATACACTGCTTGACAACACAAATTAACCTGGACACTTCAGGAAAGCCACATCTACCCACAATATAGCTTTGGATTTAATTAGCTAATAGTTATTTCTTTCTCAAATTCCTCCATAATGTTAAGATTTGTGTTATTTAATCCTTTCATCCCTTGTTACCTTCCACAGGATCACTGGGGCAATATCTCACAATACACACTCCAAAGTCTGCAGCCACATAAGTTTTTGAGTTCCAGTGGTCGATGTTAGCAAACATGAAACCAGTAAACTGGTGGGCACATCCAAATTAATTCCATGAGGACTGCATCCTACAGAGAAGAATACTAGTACAGTTGTGGCGGGAAGTGTGTACCTGTGACCCACATGCAATCTCCAAAGACCTCATATGCAACTGCCAGATCCCTCCTGGAGCTTGGCCTTAAAAAAAAGGGGGGGGGACAAATATGGAGAATCACACTCCTAGAAGGGTCGTTATTGTGTGCCTCCAAGTCATTTCCAAATTATGGCAATGCTAAGGCAAAACCTATTGTGGAATTTCCTTGGCAAGATTTATTCAGAAGTAGGATTGCTCAGCTTTCCTCTGAGGCTGAGTGTGTGCAAATTATCCAGAAACATCCAGTGGATTTCCATGTCTGAGTGGGGATTTGAACTCTCATCTCCAGAGTCCTAACCAACACCTAAAAGACTACACTATGCTCACCCTTCCCAGACATGTCCAGGTATACAATTCTCTATTTGCCTTATGTTGCTGCTGTGTGCCTTCAAATAATTTCCAGCTTACGGCAACCCTAAGAAGAACCTATCATGGGGTTTTCTTAGCAAGATTTGTTCAGAGGGGGCATGTCTTTGCCTTCCCTTGAAGCTGAAAGAATGTGACTTCCCCAAGATCACCCAGTGAGTTTCCATGGCTGAGCAGGGATTCACAACCTTGCTTTCCAGAGCCATAGTCCAACACTCAAATCACTAACCATTCTGGCTCTGACTATTTGCCTTATACTTCCCCACAAAACTGTTTTTAAGGCTTAAAGAAGAATTTTAGATAACCAAGCAAGACCTTCTAGCTGTTTCCAGTTTCGAAAAAAACAGAACAGTGGTGCCCTCAGGTGTCCAGGTGTGGTATAATATGAAGAAGATGTGGGCTCACCAGACCTTCCAAGTTTCCCCTATCTTACTATAGATTCTAGTGTGTAGTGACTATATTTATCAATGCATGAAATTGGTTTGGAGGAAGACCTTCCTGCTCCTAGCATGAATGAAGTCTTATATTTTGACTTATTACTTCGAGAAGTTCCTTTTTCTGTTTGCATTCTGTGTTCCTTGTTGTATTGTGTGACGATATCATCAACTTATACCATAGCTATCACAGAACAATAAATATGGTATTACCACCAGAGCATAAAGAAGCCTCTGAGTGAAAACTCTCTCCCTTTAGTACTTGAATAAAAGAATGTGTAATATTGTTGGGGATGGGGCAGTCTATCAGTTTCCTGCATCTGATTTTTTAAACCTCATATCCTTTCTGTCCTGAGTATTCAGTTTGTAAATTTCAGTAAATTCATCAGAAATGAATTCAGCTGAAATTCTCCTCTCACTTGCACCAGCCAAGTTCAAGGGGTGCAGCTGTTTCATGCTCTAAGACAACTATGTTGTACCTGCTTTCCATAAGGATGTTAAAGATCTGGAGCCTCTCATTTTTTTTAAAAAAGTGTTGGCAATCCTAATCTAGCACACATATTCAAACTTAAAACCATGGACCTGGAGAGACTAATATGTGGATTCCAGTTTCCACCATATGGAAATTTTAAAAATATCTTACATTCTTTTCATCCTGAATATAAAAAAAATTCATGCATTTGGATAAAATCTTTAACTTAATGTTTCACCCATCTTTGGGTATTGTACAGGTCACAAATGATAGCACATTGCCCTTTGTCTGTATCACACATGATAGCACATTGCCCTTTCTCTGTATTACTTTCTGCCACCCACTTGCTGCGTGTATAGGTGATGGCGCAGTTCTGGGTCAGCTCAACATGTATGTTACAGATAGAAGGACCACTTTGCATGCAGAGCAAATGCTCTGAAATTCAACCTTGGTCATTAGGGGTGGGTAGATCTGTCGAGGTATGTCCTCCGTTTCTCACTTGCAAGTCCATTCCGTGCCACTTCCATGCTGATTTTTTTTCTAATGCAAAAAAGAATGCATTTTTTTCATATATATTGTGCAATTGAATAAATTTTCAAAACATATTGTGGAGAAAATCATTCAGATCCATTCTTCCTTGGACTCTACCTTGACATTAGATTCTGGACAGGTAATTGAGGAGTTCACATGATAAGTTTTGATGGATTTGTTTCAACATGATGATGTGAACAAGTTGCTTGGAGAAATGACAGGTTAGACCTAGCAAAGGAAGACTAGTCAATTCAGTGGTGTTAGCTGTAAATGCTTACTTGAAAAAGGGCTGTTTTCCTTCACTTCTAAAAAGCACTCATAAGCTCAGTGGTGAAGACATCTTCAGTGGACTCCAACATCCTAGATAGTTATTGGCCAAATTCTTGTCTCCATTTTCTAACTACAGTCTTAACACAAGTGGTGACAACACAACACCAAGTAGTCAAAGTAGTATCATATGATTGTGGCTGTGTAGTGTGAAGGTGACTCTGATTTTGGAACAGAAAATCACCTTGGTGGTTGACCTATCTTGGGAACTTCACTGTGAGATTATGTCCCTATTGGTTCTGCTAGACCTCTCAGCAGAATTTGATACCATTGCTTATGGTATTCTTCTTAATTGCTTGGCTGGATATGAGACTGGGCAGGGCAATGTTGATGTGGTTTTGATCATTCCTGGCTGACATTTCCAGATGGTTGTGCTGGAGGACAGTTGTTCAGCTTCCTGATCATTTGTGTGTGGGGTTCTTCAAGACTCAATAATCTCCCTTATATTTTTTTTTATTTTTTATTTCTTTTTTACTAATCTCCCTTATATTTTTAACTGATATGAAACTGCTGGAGTTTGGCTGCCATCAGTCTATAGATGATACCCAGCTCTATCTGTCTTTTAGCACTGATGCCAAAGAGGCAGTGGAAGTCCTCAGTTGTTGACTGGATGCAGTGAAGGACTGGATATGGATGAATAAGACATAAGTGCTGGTGTTAAACAGAAAAGCTAACTTGGGGCTGGAATTGCAACCTGTTCTGGATGAGGTTGCAGTCCCTCTGAAAAGTCAGCTTGTAGGTTGGAGATGCTACTGGACCACAACACTATACCCAGAAGATCACATGGTCTCTGGGGTGCCTTTTATCCAACTTTGGTGAACCACTTATATTCTGTCCTAGGAAGGGAATGTCCCACCAGCAGAAGAGGTTAGGTTGGGGAGTCCATGTTGGCATTCTAGCTGTAGAACTCCCTCCCAAGGGAAGTCAGCTCTGTCTCTCTGGAGCTTCCAGCAGATAGCTAAGACTGTATTATTTCATATACATGTCTTTCAGTCCTTGACATTAGGTATAGCTTCTCTGTTTCTGTCTCTGTGAGTTTTTTTTTTAAATTGTTTTAGTCTCTTTTAAAACAATGTTTTCTCTTTTTATATCTGATGTTCTAAATACTACCTCTAACTGTAGTCCATCATTTGGAGGCCCCGGTGGGGTGAATTGTGATACACAATGCTTGAAATAAATAGATATGGGGGAAATGCCTCTTCGATGCACATTTCAAAATGTACAAGCTTTTGAAATTATTTTTATAATTATTTTTATTCTTTTACAGAATAGATCACCAACACAGAAAATGAACAGTTTTGTGACCATACGTTGCACCCATTTCCAAATCCAGTCCAGGAGGTGTGGAATCAGGTCCCTTCTGTAAAGAAACTCAATGGGTCACATTTCTTCACACATCATCATCAGATGATAAGTTTCAGAAGCAGCTGACACCACTGCCAGCAACCAAGAAGAAATGCTTCCAGTCAAAGCTAACCATACTGGAATGAACAGACCAGTGGTCTAACATTATAAGGCATTTTTCAGGTGTTCAAATGAATCAAGTAAGCCCATTTGATCCAGACCAATGTGCAGGCACACACAAATCTCAAACAAACCAGAAAGTGGTTATTATCCCCCAAACAGCCACACAGTCAGTTCTCTGCCTTCTCTAAAACACTGCACTGTTCCTAATGTTTTCTTCTCAGTGTTGCCCCCATTATGGCTGAAAGTTCTG